>ML244471.1:0-18647 GCA_005239495.1 Nicotiana undulata
AGTCAACTCTTAGTTGACTTTTCCCATTTTAAGGTTGTTCTTAAGGACTAAGTGACTAAATTCTCATTTAACCATTTCGATTTCAAGCCTATCAACTCTAACACATTAATAATAGAATAACCAACATATAATAAGACACTAACAACAATTATAATGTAGGTTTCGCGTAACGACAGACCGAGTCGTTACAAAAAATCCCTAATATCAGGCGGCCCTAGCCCGTTGACGGCTCTAATATCCGGCATGTTAAAGTCTACTATGGGGAGCATAGACATATGGATATGAGAGTTGAGCATAAATAAAGTAAGAATTGAGACTAAATATTTATTGTCGTCATTTTACTTGTGACCATGGAATAAGAAGTAGATGAAGTTTGCTACTAGGGGCTATGGTATAGGACGAAACTGCAATACCCTAATTCCATATTTAATCTCATTTTAATTTATATGAATTTACGCTGTCCCTCAAAATGGCTGCTTAAACACTAGTGTATGTGATAGAAAAAGCACCAAAACAAAAGCTCGCTCGCTCCAAGAAGAGGGGTTTCCAGTTTCCATTCTTGGACAGCAAAAGTTCCTTTAAAGCTTTATTTTATACACACAACATACCGTTAGCCATTTGAGAAGCCATGTTAAACCTTTCTCTTTCTCCTGCGGGGTTTAGCCTTAACCTCCAAAACCCTACTAAAACCTCCTCTCCTTATCCCTATCATCAACCTCTCTCTTTCTCCTCTTCCTTCAATAGTATTAACCCCTTTAATTCCAACACTAAATGCTCTAAAGCTTTTCCCAGAAACCTTTCCTTAACATGCCGCCATTCTGAATACTTTGAACCTCAACAGCAACAACAGGGTAAACTCTGTAAATGGGTTTTCTTTTTTTGTACTGTGTCTTATTTTTATTTTATTATTCTCCTATTTTAAGGGCTTTTTCTACAATGAGAATTGCTGTTGCTAAATTTCCCCTATTTGCTTCATTTGTTAACTCAAAATACGGCCTTTTTGCTTGATTTATAGTTGTTTGTTGTGGGTGTAGTCTATATTAGGCATTTGGACTATATTTGGTTGCAAGTGGAAACCAAAAAGAGGATTTGAAGCTGAAGTTGGAAAGAGCATTTCCTAGTTGTTGTGTTTGGACATAAATTTTACTTGGAAAAAAGGTTGAAGATTTGGGAGTAAAAAACCCATTATTTTAGTTCAAATGCTCCGCAAACAAGTTTTTCAATATTTCACCCGTATTTCAAATACTGAAGTTCAGTATTGGCAGTTGCTGATGGCCAAAGAGAATTTCATGAAATACTCGAACTGTAGTCATTAATGAAACGCATTTGATTCGTCCGAGAAAGAGTTTTGTCTCCCTTCTACCTTATGTATTGTTTTTTCTAGTACATTGTGCTTAGAGCATGAGTAGTATTGGTTTGTAATAATGACTTGGTCAGTTTATATGCTTATGAGCCATTTCGTGGTATGAAAGAATCAAAACTGTTCTTGTTTTTTAGGGGCATCTACGCCTAAGGTTTATGTTGGATACTCGATATACAAAGGAAAGGCAGCTCTCACTGTCGACCCTCGGTCTCCAGAGTTCTCACCTTTAGACGTATGCTTCCCCATGTGTTTGGGTTTCCCTTCTTCTGCTTAATCTGTATTAGTCATTGAGGGAATTGGTAGTTTAATGCATACTTTGGTTGTTGTAAATTATGGAGCAGTCAGGAGCCTTCAAGCTGTCAAGAGAGGGTTTCGTGCTGCTTCAATTTGCACCTGCTGCTGGTGTTCGTCAATATGATTGGGGTAGAAAGCAGGTAATCTTTACCTTAATTCCTATCTTTGCCCCACCGCAGAACACATTTTCTATGTGCTTCTCTTACCCATGGATTGGGACGAGGCTAAGGTCTGATAATAATAATCAGAAAGTACGATAGGTAGTTTTGATTTGTGGTAGACGTGTATGTGACACTTTTCGCTAATATGGTTAGTTTGCCTTGTAGTCGGGCATTATTTCTGCTCTGCTTGTGTTGATTTCCGGGTGCCTTTCTCGGTATTTTTGTGTTTTCAGGTCTTCTCATTGTCTGTTACTGAAATGGGATCTCTTATCAGCCTTGGGGCAAAAGATTCATGTGAATTTTTCCATGATCCAAACAAAGGAAGAAGGTAACACCTACATCTTTTCGCAAGGTTACAAAACCTAGTGTTATTGGTTCCTAAGGTGAACACCATATATAACCACTATTTGGCAATTAGCTGCAGTTAACATCTATCGACTGTCCTGGATATGGTTATGATTTGTTTATCTCACTATATTTGTAGGTATAAACGTACAGTATTTATTAGAATACTGGCTTGGAAATCAATATTTTTAAGTGATACACATTCTTTGTGCTGGGAATTAATTGATAATATGTGTTCTCATCGGTTTAAGTTCTAAGAATGCATCTTATATGTGCTTTACAGTGATGAAGGTAAAGTCAGGAAGGTGTTGAAGGTTGAGCCACTTCCGGATGGCTCTGGTCACTTTTTTAATCTCAGTAATCACCTTCTTCCTTGACACTCTATTACACTGATAATTGGACGTTTTAATTCAAACTATAGAACATGACTTGTTTGCCTTCCTTCTTTAATGAATGCAGGTGTTCAGAATAAGCTTATTAATTTGGATGAGAACATTTACATCCCTGTTACAAAGGCAGAGTTTGCAGTTCTTGTCTCAACATTCAACGTAGGATGAAGCTGATCTCCCAGTTTCTTTCTTGATATATAGTCGTTAATTGTTTCCTCACCCGTGTGGTATTCTGTTAAGTTAGTAAGCCTCTTGATTTTTGTCAGCTTGTGCCGCTAAATAGCGAATTTTGCCGAAGTTCATGCATGCAGATAGCTGGCTATTTATGCTGCGTATAGATCCAGTTCTTTTGATTTTTGCTTAAATTCCCTAGTCAGGAGTCGATGGCAGGGTTGACACCATGAATATTCCGATAGCCCCATTGTTTGCTATTAACGTGGATGAGAATGGAAAAAAAAAGAAGATTAGTGGCAACTTGTGCAAGCGTAAGACTTGGCTTCCTATATATCTTAGGATCATTCTATGTTTGGGAGTTGCTTTCTTCTTTAGGTTGCCCTGGACCTTGCAAAGCGGTCAGAGTCCATTCAGATGCAGAGTACATTGTGCTTTGTTGTGAAAACCTGGGAACTGAGTTGATAAGCTTTTTCCTGTTACTTTTCGTGCATTTTGAATTAATAGCAAGTGGTGGACGCTGAATCTTGCTTTAAAAAAAGTGTCTCATGTTATACTACAAGTTAAACCATCTTAGAATGAAGCTATCTACAAGGTGTCAAGTATAATTCAGTACATAGAATTGCCCTCCTTCGACTGTTCCTCTTGCTAAAAATGAAGCACTATGACTAGCTAACCCTTTGTGATTGTTTTCGGTGCTGACATTTCAAGGCGGTTCTTCCTTCTGGTTGATATGTATTCTCTTCTTTCTTTCCAGCAGGATTACCTCTTCTAACATGTTTTCTGTTAATCTTTTTGCAGTTTGTTGTGCCATACCTTTTAGGTTGGCACACTGCTGTGAATTCCTTCAAGCCTGAAGATGCCAGCCGTTCAAACAATGCAAATCCAAGATTTGGTGCTGATTTAGAATGGAGTAGATAGTTCTGGCAGGATAGCGTACGTTGTCTGTACTATGATCTAGGAGCAGGATGTTCTTTGGCCCTTTGATCAAAATTTTGTATGACCCTCTTTGACTTGCTCCATTGATTCTACAAGGTTTTTTTTACTGGGAGTGCTTTCCTAGAAGTTTCCGCGATGGTCATATTACTTGTAATGCCTGATTTAATGTAGTTGTGTCTAGGTTTGTTTATTGTGTAGCCATATTATTGCTGTAGAAATCCCATATACTGATTATTCTGTTGAATGTGAAGTCATCTAGTTTATGCCAACCCACCTATTTGGTTCCTTTTATGTCCTTAGTTCAGAATTATATGCTATTGCACCTAGCTTTTCCCAGAATTTAAATAGAGGAAAGATGTCAGCTTGTAAAAAAGGGTAACTTTTTGACCTGATATTTGCCCCAAGAATGAGGTTGCCCCAGTCTGACCATTGCATAGCTATGTTTTAAAGTAGAGAAGTGTACTCAATACAGTAAAAATAGCACGGGCTAGCCAGTTTTCGGACTGGTCATTCAAAAATAGCCAGTGTTTGCAAAGTCATTGAAAAATAGCAACTATTTTACTGCAACACGGAAAATTCTAGCATAATATACCGGATATCGGTGCACCTGTGTATGAATTTATGCTGAAACTCCAACACGCGGAAAGTTTCAGCATAATATACTGGAGATTGGGGCACCTGTGTATGAATTTCTAGCATATTATGTTGGACCGTTATATTATACTAGAACTCCAGTATATAATACTAGAACTCCAGTATATATACTTATTATACTGGAGTTCCAGTATAATTATGTTGGAACTCCAGTACAATATACTGGAGTTCTAGTATATTATACTGGAATTACAGTATATTATGCTGGAGTATTTTCCGGATTTTGAATAGTGTTTACGTTCAGATTTATCTTTAGATGAAAAATGGCTAAATTTTAATTACTTTTGAAACTGTGGCTCTCTTTTGAATGACCACTTGTAAATCTGGCTATTTTTGAATTTCTTCTCAATCCCCAAAATACAAGTTAAATTTGCCCAAACTTGCTCACCCATATAAGGAAGAATACAAGAATATTTGATTGCACAAATACAAGGGAAATTCACCCTAAGTTGTACTAGTCCTCGTCATGCTTACCCATATTAGGAAAAATACCAGACTATTTAACTAGACAAATTCCAATGTTCCAGACACATTAGACCTTGTATGAAAGTTAAAAACGAATAAATGATTTGCTAACTTCACACCTTCAACAACTACCTTACATTATGAGTTCGTTAGTTTCTATTTTTTTTGGGTCAATCATCATAGTGTTGTTTATTAGATGTAATTTTTTTTTAATTATAAAAAATGTGGCTTAGTAAAAAGATTAATCATAGAAACAGCTAACTTATAATACTACAGTTAGTTGGAACACAGCGTAGGATCTACTAACTCATTGACCATCACACTTGAAATCGTCATACGTATAAGTTTTGGCTGTTAAGGTTAGACTTTATAGATAACGGATTAAATTAATCATTTAGGTTTACTTGCCCACCTAAGTAACTAAATATATAAATCAACTGCTAATATAGTTTGATCCATGAGAACGAATAAGATAAATAGTTAATTAATGTGCAATTAATATTGCAATTTGTACCGACCCCTTTAATTGACTATTGATGAAAGATCAATTTTTTGTTTTCCTAGTTGAATGATAGAGGGTGAATATACTACTTGTAATGAATTCATACAATTTTTTGTTATATTTTCCGTATTTTTGCGGTAAATTTTGTTTTAGCATACAAAAATGGTAAAAGCAATGGCTTGTTTACCTACGTCGTGAAATAGTATTTGCCTAACAACAACAAACAACAATAACAACAAATTCAGTTTGATCCCAACATGTGGGATTTGAGGAAGATAGTCTGTCCGCAGACCTTACTCCTGCCTAATGCGGGTAGAGAGACTGTTTCTAAGAAGGAGAAGAAGGAAGCAGGGAAGGAAGAAAGATGACAAAAAAAAGAAAAAGCAATACAGAATACAATACCTGAGGCGAATAAAACCACATACCATAATAAAAATCAAAGAACATGAA
Source organism: Nicotiana undulata (assembly GCA_005239495.1). Lineage (NCBI taxonomy): Eukaryota > Viridiplantae > Streptophyta > Magnoliopsida > Solanales > Solanaceae > Nicotiana > Nicotiana undulata. Next base: position 5,734 of record ML244471.1, read on the forward strand.
GTGAAAAACATGCTACTAAGCCTATCATTGAGCACTATAAACTACCTACTAACCCTCTAGCTTAATCCTCGACCTCCACACCCTCCTATCAAGTGTCATGTCCTTAGTGAGCTGAAGCAGCGCCATGTCCTGCCTAATCACTTCTCCCCAATATTTCTTAGGCCTACCTCGACCCCTTCTCAAACTCTCCATGGTCAACCTCTCACACCTCCTGACAGGGACATCAATGCTTCTTCTCCTAACATATCCGAACCATGTCAGCCGCGACTCCCGCATCTTGTCCTCCACGGAGGCTACTCCCACTCTGTCCCGGATAGCTTCATTCTTAATTCTATCTCGCCTGGTACACCCACACATCCATCTCAACATCCTCATCTCTGCTACTCTCATCTTCTGCACGTGGGAGTTCTTGACTGACCAACACTAAGCCCCATACAGCATAGCGGGTCGAACTACCACTCGATAAAACTTACCCTTAAGTCCTAACTGCACCTTCTTATCACATAGAACATCGGAAGAGAGCCTCCACTTCATCCACCCCGCTCCGATACGATGTGTGACATCTTCGTCAATCTCCCCGTTACCCTGGATAATAGACCCGAGATACTTAAAACTCGCTCTTTTGGGGATAACTTGAGCATCAAGCTTAACCTCGACGTATGCATCATGGGTCTCACTGAATTTGCACTCAAAGTATTCTGTCTTGATTCTACTCAGTTTGAACCTTTAGACTCCAAAGGTCTGTCTCCAAACCTCCAACCTCGCGTTAACTCTGCTACACGTCTCGTTAATCAACACTATATCATCAGCAAATATCATGCACCAAGGCACCTCCTCTTGGATGTGACACGACAGTACATCCATCGCCAAGACAAACAAATATGGGCTAAGAGCCGATCCCTGGTGCAACCCCATCACCACAGGGAAAAGGTCTGAGTCATCACCCACAGTCCTTACCCGAGTCTTAGCATCATCATACATATCCTTAATCACCCTAATGTACGCTACCGGAACTCCGTAAATCTCCAAACACCTCCACAAGACCTCCCTGAAAACTTTATCGTATACCTTCTCAAGGTCAATAAACATCATATGTAAATCCTTCTTCCTTTCCCTGTACTGCTCCACTAATCTCCTTACCAGATGAATCGCTTCCGTAGTCGAACGCCCCGGCATGAATCCAAACTGATTCTCGGAAATAGAAACGCATTTCCTTACCCTGGCCTCCACCACTCTCTCCCAAACCTTCATAGTGTGACTCAATTACTTGATACCTCTATAATTGTTGCAATTTTGGATATCACCCTTGTTCTTGTAAATCAGAACCATCGTACTCCACCTCCATTCTTCGGGCATCTTCTTTGTCTTAAAAATAACATTAAACAACCTAGTGAGCCACTCCAAACCTGCCCGCCCCGCGCTCTTCCAGAATTCCTCCGAAATTTTGTCTGGCCCCGTTGCTCTTCCCCTGCACATCTTACGCATCGCTCCTTCCACCTCCTCTACCGTAATCCACCTACAATACCCAAAATCCCGCCGACTCTCGGAGTGCTCCAACTCACCCATCACAATGCATCTATTCCCCTCCTCATTCAATAATTTATGGAAGTATGTCTGCCACCTTCTTATAATGAGTGCCTCGTCCATCAACACTTTACCACCTCGTCCTTGATGCACTTGACTTGGTCTAAGTCACGTGCTTTCCTCTCCCTCACCTTGGCCAACCGGTACAACCTCTTGTCCCTACCTTTTCCCTCGAGCTCCTCGTACAAACGAGCAAATGTTGCGTTCTTAGCCGTCGTAACTGCTAACTTTGCCTCTTTCTTTGCCTTTATGTAACACTCCTGATACGTCATTTTTCCCTCCTCGTTTGTACTCTCTACTAGCTTCAAATAAGCAGCTTTCTTAGCTTCCACTTTACCTTGAACCTCTCCATTCCACCACCGGTCCCCTTTATGAACCCCAGGAGAACCCTTCGTGACCCCTAAGACCTCTCTAGCAGCTACCCTAATGCAATCTGCAGTCATGGACCACATACTAGACACGTCCCCCATACTCATCCAGGCTCTCATAGCCACCAACTTCTCCCTTAACTCCTGAGCTTTGTCCTTGGTCAAGTTACCCCACTTGATCTTAGGTTGCCTACACCCCACCCTCTTCCTCCTACTCCTCTTGATCTCCAGGTCCATAACTAGGAGCCTATGCAGAGTCGTGAGGTGCTCACTCGGGATGACCTTGCAGTCAGTGCACATACCTTTATCGCATTTTCTGTAGAGAAGGTAATCAATCTGAGTCTTGCCCACTGAATTTCGGAAAGTGGCCAGGTGCTCTTCCCTCTTCGGGAAACCCGAGTTAGCTATAACCAAATCAAAAGCTCTAGCAAACTCCAACAGTAAATTACCTCCCTCATTCCTATCCCCAAAACCGTACCCACCATGCACATCATCATAACCGCTAGAACTAGCCCCAATATGACCATTAAAATCTCCGTCAATGAACAACTTCTCTGTGTGCGGGATACTACGCACCATCTTGTCCAGAAGTATTTGCCTAACCACATAACAATTTGATATCATCCATTTTGGGACTAGGGGAGTACTTTTAAGAATTTTGAGATCTAGATAATTATATTAAATAAATTTTATTTATGTCAAATGTTTTAAAGTTTTTCTTTTGCTTTAATAATGTTGCGACTATGCTGGCCTGAGATGGGGGTCTATCAGAAACAATCTCTTTTTATCTGCACAAGATAGGGTGAGATTTGTGTGTACAATACCCTACTCATAACCCACTTGTAGGGTTACACTAGGTTTGTGGTTGTTGCATTCAAACTCTTTTAAAGTATTTAGAAGGAAAACAAAAACCATAAATACTTTTAGTTATATGAAAATTAAGCAATGTGGATAAGCTAATAAATCAAGTATAAAATATAGAGTATTTTTTCATGTTGTATGATACTCTTTTTATTGTTTTTTGTCGTCTTAAATAAATGAAGGACTAGATTATAATCCTTCCCTGATGAAAATAGATGGTAAGACTCTTTTGGTCGTAAGTTGTGACTTAGATAGGCGACACAATAAAAATGTTTTGATAAAACTTAAAAAACATGCTTAGGTCAATATATAATTCAAAGGAAGTACCAAATAAAACGATAAATTTTACTAAATCAGCATCTGTTAACCCACTCTTGTATCAAAACGACCAGTTATTTATTTTATTACGAAGCTTAGCTAATTCAGAGCTAATCAACAAATTTTAATGATTCTTTAGTGCTACATACCCTATTAAATTGACTGCCCTTCCTAATAAATTGCAACTAGAACCTATTTTTATTTTGGGCAATGCGACAAGTTGGACAAAGATATCGTGCTATTAAACAACAACCTAGCTAGTTGAAAAGCGGAACTATTGTAGATAATTATGCATCATATAGATTAAAATAGGTCTATAATTACTATATTCTAATAATTGTAGTCCAAGTCTTAGGATGTTTATCTACTCTAGATGATAATTAATGTACTACTATAAGTTTTAGTTTAATTTTACCGGCAATATTAATAAAGATTACTTGAAAATAACTTTTGTTTTATGTTCTTATCCCTTATAATCTTCTAGATTTCGAACAATATATTTATTGGAAGATGATCAACTGTCCATTACGTTGTGAAGAACTTCGTAGGTTTGGTAAAAATGAATATTAGTAACTGAACGTGTCATGCAGTCCGACACGATGTTTCTTGTAAAAACTACTAGATCTATTCAAACGGTAATAACCAATGAATTCATGTTAAAATCTTACACACTTTTGTATCTATTGCGGTCTTATTTATTTTCTAATAGGACAAATGTCTTTTTTTTTTCTAGGGAGGGGAAGGCCATAAATATGGAAAGATCCTTGATAAGATTTATGGTTTCGAAACCAGTTTAGTTTTCAATTTATGACACAATAAGATTATTTAGTCCTATGATGGCAAACGGAATTCCGACTCTTGGATTGGACATCAAATATTAGTCGTTTTCTTGAATTTTCACGTACTTCCGATTAGGGGCGTACATGGATCGGGTTAGTTCAACTTTTATCAAAATTAAACCGAACCAACTATATTGGTTTGGATTAGTTTTTTCGAAATTCTCGAGTTTTTGTTTTTATATAAATATTATTTCAATCTTACTTTGTTTAAATTAAAAATAAAATTTTGATAAGTGAATATATGTTAAGTAAATTGAACAAATTGACAAACATATGATCAATTAATATATTATTATGAGACTCTTTTTTAATAACACATGATAGTTATTTTCTTAGTCGTCTAACAATAATTTTTTGTTGATGTACGCTTTGATTTTAAGATTAACCGAATTTAATAATTAAACACAAAAATCAATATTAAACCTAAATAATGATATGTTCTATATTTAATTTAAAATGATCAAAATACCATTTTAAATTCAAAAAGAGGTATAAGTTTTTAACAGAGCTTGAACTATGAATATGAAAGAACAAAGAAATTGACACTTTCAATAGCACTTGGAGAAAGTGATGATACAACCCATTATTTAAAGTAAATAAAAATGGGTGCACTTCATAGTTCTATTAAATATTACATCACAAATACCAAATATTTCTCGATATTTTTTAAAGAAAAATCTATATAATGTTTTAAAAGTATATATAAAAATTATATATTTATATGTCTCTGTAACGACCCGACCGGCCGTTTTGAGTTCTAGTGTTCCATTTGGTGATTTGAGACTTTGAGTAGTTTCATATGATGTATTATGGCTTGCGTGTATGGTCAGTACGTATTAGTTTTCGAGTGGTTCGTATTGATTTGGAAGAATGACTCGCGATTTGGAAGCTTTAAGTTAGAAGTGTTGATCAAGGTTGACTTTGGGGCAACGGACTCAGAATCAAGTTTTTATGGTTCCGATAGGTTTGTATGATTATTTTGGGCTTGTATACATTTTTATGGTTCCAATAGGTTTGTACGGATTCGGAATCAAGGCTTGTACGATTTAAAAACTACTCTGATTTTTTGATTGGTTTATTTCGACCTTTAATGCGATTTTTTGATTCGGTTTGATCAACCCTACTTCCAACGAATTCCAAGCCTTTAATTTTCCCACTTTATCTTTTCTGGAGTAATACTAAGAAAAAGATTCCGCAGTCTAGAAGAAAAGGGTTGACATATTTCCAAATTTCCAATTGGAAAAATAAATTAGCGGAAAAAACAAATGATCTATTCAAAGCATACGATAGAGGTTTCACACAACGTATGAAAGGCCACTGGTTTGTCCTCCTCATAAGTCAAGTAGTGACTAACAAGTCTAAGAGTAGTTGGTTGTGAAATTTACATGCATTCTATCGTTATTCTAGTGTCGATCTTACCGTCTCAACTTAAAGAGGGATTACAGTGTAAAGAGTTTAAATACTCGACATAACTATGATCAGCGTTACATCGTCACCAAGATTACAGAGTAAAGAGTTTACTTCCAGATTTTAATAATTTTTTTTTTATTTCTCTTGGAGCCCGACTAATCCGGATTCGCACCGGGAAAGTCCCACATTGAAGGTAAAGCGCTCCCTAACAAAGGCAACTCCATATCCAGGGGCTAAAACTCAAGACCTCTGGTTAAGGATGAAGGAGTACTTACCACTCCACCCCAACCCTGCTTGTTGGTAATAAATTTAATTCATAATGTATTCTCTCGTTTCATTATTTTTCTATTTATTTTAGTTGTTAGGGGCATGTCGGATTGGGGCTATGGGTGGTGGATGCAGTATACTTTTGAGTTTCTATGTGTATGTTAAGAAATTAGAAAATAAATGCAATTAAATTACACAATTTTTCAGGGAAAAAATTACACATTTCCCTCACTTATGAATCGAAATCATTTTTCTTACAATTATCTCAATTTTAAATTCATATTATTTGCTCAAGCATCAATCAAATAATATTATCTATTTTTCATACTAAAACTTTTCATCAAAATATTATCTGATTTGCTAATATTATTATTAATTACTCCTACTTTTAATAAATTTTTCTTTTGAAAAATATATGGTCAAGCACCGAAAAACAAATGATACATTTTCCGCAAAAAATGATTTCCACCCTACCACCCCATGTAGTCAAGAAGAGGGGCTATTAATTTTGACGAATAAAATTATTGAAGTGACGTTCATTTGGCGTACGAATCTTTCCATTAAGAATGATTGTATTCAAACCAAAGCTGGGTGGCGGCAAATAAAATTTTCTCTCTTGTCTCTCTCCAAAGCGTTGAAATTAGAATTAGAATAGTAACAATCTGCCATTTGAATTAGTTTGCATGGATGAAATAGAAAATGATTAGAAAAACAAAGTTGAAAAAACTTGGTTAGTTGACATTTTATTTAGGGGGTGTGTAACATGCCAATGTAATAACTACATAATTTAGACTTTTATTTTCGTCGTCTACCTCTTTTAGAAAAAAGAAAATATACTACTTAAAATCTGGTGGCTATCCTATAAGAAGACTTCTCCAAAGAGAAGAAAATCTTGCATATGCTAAGATTAGTTCAAAGAGAAGCAAATTAAACCATGCTAAGGAAAGATGGCGCAATGGATTCTACTACTACCAAAATCAAGGTAAGAATTATAAGATTCGTATTAGAGTTTAAGTTATATATTCATTGTCAGTGTAAAGAATTTTGAAATTATTAGGTCACTCAAAAGATATCTATATATATAAGTCTTTATCTTGTAAAAATTCATTTTATTGACGGCATGAACTCTTCATGTAATTGTAAAAGCTTTGTTCTTCATAAATTTCATCATCTTCTTGTTATACGATCATCTTTATATATGCAGTCATCTTCTGCTACTGCCACCACCATATATATATATATATATATATATATTTTTGCTCTTTAATTTATCCATCATTTGTTAGTATGAATAAGTTGCAGGATCTCATTACTTCTCTTTGAAGATACAATCAAAGGGAGCTGTGTAAATTATCGACATATATGGTTTTTATATTAAGATTTCATGCTTGAAGATCTTCGATTAATTCATCTTATTTAATTAAGAAGTCATGTTTATAGGGAGGAAGTAAGTTTCTATTATATATATATATATCTCAGCAACTGGTGGAAGTAATTAAAAATCCTTGGAGAATATTCTATATTTACATATTTAAATGTGTAAATGCTAAAAATCCTTCGACTTTGTATTATTCATGAGAGATACTTTAGTGAACTTGGACCGATCACCAGTTCCAGTAGAAAAACTGTATATATACCTCAGTCAATAACTTCTTTTCTTTATAATAATTGATCTAGTACTAAGAAGAGTAATATTTTTAAAGCCAAAATGACATGTTTGTCCTTTTATTCCCCCCCTCCTAAAGCACATATATTTCATAATTCATCTATATATATTAGTCCTCTTTTAGATCCAAATTAATCTAACGTAACTATCCTATCTTCATGCAGGCAACTCTAACAACAACCATGAATACCAATTCAAGAGACTTTGTATACATTTAGTTAAAAGTTTTATTAACTTGTTCATTTGCACCCAAATAGTTATGGAATTACCATTATTACCGGATCTTAGCTTATACCACAGTCTATCACACAAACTTTAATTTAAGTTGACCAACTTATGTCACAATAAGAAATGTGGTTGGTCGTGGCGATTAAATTCCTCATGATAGTAAAAAGTTCTATCGCTAAAACTTATTCATGGCGCGCGATGCCTAAATCACAGGACATGCATATACGTAATAATAGATACCATATGTTTGTGAATAGATGATAAAAATCTTGAACGCAATTAATATAGTACAGTATTAGTTTGAATCCAAGTATAACTAATTTGGTGCTAATTAACTCGCTCGTGTACATCTTTTATCAGGAGGATAAGCTGAATTCAACAAAATCTCAGATTGACGAAGCAAAAGAAGAAAACGAAAGGCTAAAGTCCATGCTATCTAAAATCATGAAGGATTACCAATCCTTGCAAATGCATTTTCAAGACATATCTCAACCTGATCATATACCTCAAAATTCAAAGGATATTATTGTAACAAATATTGAACAAGAAGAAGTGGACCTTGTTTCTCTGAGCCTTGGGAGAACTTCAAGAGAGTTCAAGCAAGATCAAAATGAGTGTAAAGATATTAAAAAGCAAAGTAAATTATTTGATGGGCTTGAACTGGGATTAGAGTGCAGATTTAGTCCAGATTTTACTCAACTCACCAAAAATTATGATGATAGCCCAGAAAACAGCTTTGAGGAATCAAAGAAGGAGCATATCACTGAACCATGTGTACAAAATTATACTAGTTCAAAAATGTCACGAATTACTGGAGATGACGATGAAGATTTTTTGCAGCAGAACCCTCAAAAGAAGGCTAGGGTATCTATAAGAGCTGTGTGTGACACTGCTACGGTAAGTAATTCAGTCAATATACTTCATTGAAATTGTCTATGAAGAAAATTAGGGCAAGTGTACATATATCCTTTTTCAGGAATGCTATTTAGAGATTAACCGGTATTTATTTTGTCCTGAAATTTTAAACTAGAAATCTTAACTTCAGGACAGTTCAGAATAAATGCTTTTGTCCCAAAAATTTGAACGGAGAAATTGAAATTTAGGACACAGTGACTAACTTCAGCTCTTTGAAGTGGCTAGTATTTCTAGGACAAAATCTTGATGTCCTGAAAGTATATGTTAAAAGAATTGATGGTTTTGTCTGCTAAATAGAGAAAGCAGTACTTATTACTCAAACCAAAATCACACTATTCATGTAGTTAAATTGTATTTACAATAATTCACTTTGTGTCAAACACTCCTACTAATTTAAAACGTTTAAATTTTTTTGTACTATATTTTCATGTGATTGCGATATCAAACTAATTCAGCAAAAAACTATTTTAAGATCATTCTTCTACTACTACACTTGTAATATAAATGCTAAATAATTAGCATATTGTTACTCCATTGTCCAATAATCTGGTATTATCACTTAAAATGAGACGAATGAAATGATATGTTATGCTAGATTACAATTAGCAATAAAATATGTTGGTGCCCGGTCCAAGGCGTATCTAGTGTAGAACCTATGTGTTTAGCTGGACCTATATATAACTTTCACTCACATTTTGATTTTTTCTCAGAAAATTATTATTAGATATGTATAAAATAATAAATTTTGAACCTATTAAATTAGATGAGATGTCATAAAATTACGAATCTAAACTTATAAAGTTTAAATTCTAGATTCGAATGTTAGAGGTGAAGTTAATGGACTTGCAAATTAAATGCAGATGAACGATGGATGTCAATGGAGAAAATATGGACAAAAAACAGCAAAAGGGAATCCATGTCCTAGGGCATACTACCGTTGCACTGTCTCCCCATCCTGTCCTGTCAGAAAGCAGGTAATTACGTCGAGTATTTATTTATTAAGTTATTTATTATTGAGGTTTTACTTTAGGAGTAATTTAATTTTATAAATACATTTTACACGTACAGTGCGTAAAACTTAAACTCTCTGCGGTAATAATATTGTGATCCAACACAGGTTCAAAGGTGTTTTGAAGACATGTCCATATTGATCACTACCTATGAAGGAACTCACAATCACCCCCTTTCATTTTCAGCTACTGCCATGGCTTCTACCACCTCTGCTGCTGCCTCTATGCTAAGTTGCACATCCTCCTCATCAACATCACAACAAGGGATAACAAATGCTAATAATAATAACTTATTAGCCACACATGCACCAAACACTTTTTACTTACCAAAAACTTCCATTTCCACATCCCAAACAAACCCCACAATCACTCTTGATTTCACTACTGTCCCAACAAGATCAACTCATGCATTCTCTTCTCAAAGATATTCTTCTACTTCTCTCAATTTCTCTACACTACCATCAACTCCTCCTCCTTCTTCTTCCTTCATTAATTCCTACACTCCATTGTGCAATAACTTCATTAAGCCCTTCACTTCCAACAACACTCGGAATATGATCACGACTGTCGAGGACAGTGGTGGAGCTAGAAATTCTATCAATTTGATTCAAAAAAATACTAAAGTGTCGCACCTAGGATTTGACCCTGTAACCTAAAGTAAAAAATTTTTGAACCATTTTTGTCACTATGCTAGGATCTTTGTTTATGTTAAGGAAAAACAGAAATTTGTAAATACAAAAATATTTGCTTCTACTTTATTTTGTATAACTTGTCGACGAAAAAGATAATGCATTATGGCCATTCTAAGGACCCGAGTCTTGGATCAGTCTTTGTTGCTGCAGTTTCTTCAATAGTTTGCAATAGTTTGTGTTCGAGAAAGTAATATGCGTGGAGAGAACTCTAGCAAAAGTTAAAAAGGGAACAGAATTTTCCATCAAATATGAAATATTTGACGGAAAAAAGTTGCTCAGAAAGGTGTCAAACATGTAACACTAGGTGAAAAAAGTTTTGGTAGATTATTCACGAGGCTAATAATTTTTATGCCGATGTATAAAAGATATACATAATCAAGTAGACTAATTTAATATAATTTGTCTTCTATATAAGATAACATTTTGCCAATGTAATTAAGGTCAGTGCGTCAATAGGTTAATCCAAGATTTATTCGTGATTTTCCCTAGCTAGCATGATGTACCAATACTCCCAATTATACATCATAACTGTATTTGTTTATCTCCATCGAAAGATGATCAATCTACTGAATTTAATACTAATTAAATGGTTTATCTTTTAACATAAAATACATCGACATGGATAGAATTTCTTAAAAAGTTGTTTTGTTACAAAGTTATTATTTGAAACCTATTAAACACTAGTAATAAGTTCGTCAAATAATTAATCTACTCTTTTTCTGCACAAATATCCAACTGAATGCTTTCTTTATTATTTGGGGGAAAAAGTGAAGCCAATAGCCAATAGTAATTGCTAGTCCAGTGCCACGTTGAGTAAAACCTCAGACGTGGCAGAGCTATAGAAACCAGCTAATTAACTGCCAATATTTCAGGGAAGCAGGGGTGTTCATGGTTCGGTTTGGATCAGTTTTTTTCTAAAAGAAAGTCAAACCAGTAAGTCGGTTTTTCAAATATTGGAACCAAATCAAACCAATTAAGTCGATTTTTTATCAATTCGGTTTGATTCGGTTTTTGTCGGTTTTTCGGTTTTTTCGGTTATTCATCGGCTTTTTTCTTAAATATGAGACATACACTACCAAACGCATATTCCGGCGACTATATTTTCAATGTAACACTATCAAATCAATTACTCTTTGAGAAATCTATCATTTATCAAGATATATTGATAATAATTGAATCAAATAGTGATGAATAATTAATGTACTCAATTAAAAAGCGATTATTTTTAACACGAAACAAATTTTTGTACTTAGCAAAAGAAAACTATCAATCAAACTAGAATGTAAAGGCAAAGAATTAGATTATTATAATAGCAAAAAACTAGACTAAAAATATAAATGACTAATATATACCATAAATTTTAGAAATATAAATGCTAGCGTAATGATCAGTCTTACATTGTTAGGTGTGTGATGATAGGCTATAATTACGTATTTTTGTCGCTTATTACACTCTAATTTACTACACCTTAATTGAGTTTGAGCTTTAATCGCTAGTGTTTTGCACTAATTGTGTGTTTTATGCCTTGTAGGAGTGACTCCGAGCTATAGATGCTATGGAATAAATTCCAGTGATTTGGAGCTTTGAAGTCTGAGTAAAAGCCCACGAAATTAATTCGGGATCGTGTTCGGGGGTCAAATTTTATAGTTAAGAACAAACGAAGACTCGAATAGGCATATTGCGCATGTCTAATAAAATGGACATAACTTTTTTCTACGAACTCCATTTGGCCTATATAATATATGGTTAGAAAGCTAACTCAAAAGGCTAAAACTTTCATGTTTTACGTTATTCCAAATTCCGAATAGAACAGAGTGAAAAATTCGGTCGAAACCGCGACCGCGGACTTGGACGCGGGCAAAAGCAGAGTACTGGTAAATGACCACTGTCGCGCCGCGTTTGGCCGCGGCCGCGAGCGTCCAGGCGTGAAAAAAGGTCACTTTTCGCGTAGGAGAAGGTATAATTATTTGGGCCCGACCCTACTTGGTATATATACATGGAAAAACGGTATTTTGGGGAGATTGGACATATTTTAGACACAAAAAGGAGGCAAGAATCATTGTGAGAAGACAAGCAATAATTAGAGTTTTATATTTTCTTCTTTTGATCTTTATTTTGATTATTATGATTTCCTTTGGGTTTTTATTGTTGATGATAGGCTATAATTGCGTATTTTAGTCACTTATTACACTCTAGTTTACTGCACTTTGATTGAGTTTGAGCTTTAATCGCTAGTGTTTTGTACTAATTATGTGTTTTATGCCTTGTAGGAGTGATTCCGAGTTATATAGATGTTATGGAATGAATTTAAGTGATTTGGAGCTTTGAAGTCTGAGTAAAAGCTCAAGGAATTAAGTTGGGATCGTGCTCGGGGGTCAAATTTGATAGTTGAGAACAAACGACGACTCGAGGAGGCATATTGCGCACTGTCTAGTAAAATGGACATAACTTTTGGCTCCGGACTCCATTTGGGCTATACAATATATGGTTGGAAAGATAACTCAAAGGGCTACAACTTTTATGTTTCATGTTTTTCCGAATTCCAAATGNTTGGAGCTTTGAAGTCTGAGTAAAAGCTCAAGGGATTAAGTTGGGATCGTGCTCGGGGGTCAAAATTGATAGTTGAGAACAAACGACGACTCGAGGAGGCATATTGAGCACTGTCTAGTAAAATAGACATAACTTTTGGCTCTGAACTCCATTTGGGCTATACAATATATGGTTGGAAAGATAACTCAAAGGGATACAACTTTTAT
>ML244472.1:4309-45375 GCA_005239495.1 Nicotiana undulata
CGAGAGGTCGACTCGATACTCACTAAGGTCCAGCAGTAATAAAGTAAAGCAGGATATAAGGAAAGCAATAGACATGTAGCAGGGTACAAATAATAAGAAAATATCACAGAGTTCTCAATTAATTACTCAAACAATAACAACTTCCCTTTTAGTCTTTCTCAAACAATTGTCAAATCATAAGTCGGGAAACAATATCGAGCAACCATGCGCACCGAAGAGTAAAACATTTGGATGGAATCAGGGGGAAGAATAGCTATGCACTGTCGGGGATCGACCGACCCGAACCAAGAGTGCATGCTGATAATGTAATCATACCAAAGAGCTATGCACTGCCGGGGATCGACCGGCCCGTACTAAGAGTGCATGTTGTTAATGTAATCATACCAAAGAGCTATGCACTGCCGAGGATCGACCGGCCCGTACCAAGAGTGCATGCTTACCAATAACTCAACTACGCACTGCCGGGGATCGACCGACCCGTACCAAGAGTGCGTCCATCAGCGTAATCATATCATATCATAATGTAACTTCGTCCATGCACTGTCGGGGATTGACCGGCCCGTACCAAGAGTGCATTCTCAAGTAAGTCCTTGTGAACTATCGGGGATCGACCGGCCCGTACCAGGAGTGCACTATATATATTCGCCGTGGCGTACGGCCCGCTCCCCTAAGAGTGGAAGGAATTACACATCACTTGCGGAATGTAACTTGCAAAGCGACAACCTACGTATACCAAATACTAGGTTCACTTCACATATCAAATCTTTCCAAATACTTAATCAATGAAATATTCAAGGAAACAATGCTACATCCAAGCAAGAATTATAACATATAAATCATTTCAAAGTAGAAGACAAGGCATGTTGTGATCCTAAAACTACCCGGACATAACAATAGTAGTTGCTACGTGCGGACTCTCGTCACAAGGTACGCACGCAACCCCCGAATACAAACATATAACGCATAGAAAACCTATGGGGACAATTTCCCTCTTACAAGGTTAGAAAGGAGACTCACCTCGACGAACTCCTCAGACCAACGACCAGATCAAGAATGCGCACGAAACTCCGGAACTACCCTCGACGACTCGCAACTAGCCAAATATAGCGCAATTGAATCAATTGAGATACCAAGAGAAAGAATTAAAACAAGAATTTCCAAAGTATAGCATTCTTGAAGGTTTTTGAGATTTCGACCCCGGGCCCACGCGTTCGGATTTTGAAAATTCTCGAAGGAATGAATTACCCGAAGCCTAAGGATCATAATTACATAATTTATTTAGGAATTCATGGCTAAAAATGACTAATTCACTAATTATCAAAGTCCTAGAATTTTCTACCCAATTTTCCCATGATTTGATATTTTAATAGGTAACCTAGTTGGATTTCCATAATTAATCCATGAATTTAGAGAGGAAATTACACTAACCTTGAGGAACTTGACCTTGGACAACTTTTCCCTAGCTTTGACGAGCTTTAATGGAGGTTGGGTATTGAAAATGAAGAAGAAAACCTGTAATTGGGCATTTAAATACTGCACAGGAAATGCTTAACTGCGATCGCGACACTAGGCCTGCGATCGCGAAGGGCAACTGGACTGAACTCTGCGATCGCATCAGAGGTCCTGCGATCGCGAAGACCATCTGGTCTGACCTCTGCGATCCCGGCATAGGATCTGCGATCGCGATGAACAATTTCACCCGGCCCAGCTGCAACTCAATGCGATTGCGTGAAAGGGCTGCAATCGCGAAGCTTTGGGGCCCGTACCTATGCGATCGCAAGGGGAAGGCTGCGATCGCAGAGAACAATCAGCAGGCCAGCAAAACCCTTCTCCGCGATCGCAACCCACCTTCTGCGATTGTAGAGAAGGAAACCAGATAGAGAAATTTCTGCTTTTTCCAACTTAGCTCCCGGAGGTCTAAAACACCCCCGAGCCCCTCGCGACCCCGTCCAAAAGCACCGGCAAGTCTGTATTCATGGTACTGACTCGCTCGAACTTCCGGAACATGAAAAGCAACAACAGAACTCAAAATTCAATCCTATAACCAAATTATTCAAACTTAAGAACTTAAGAATTCTAGAATTCACTTCAATGCGCCGAATCGACCTATACTACTCGGAATGACTTCAAATTTTACAGACAAGTTATAAATGACATAACGGAACTATTCCCGGTCTCGGAATTTCATTCGGACCTCGGGAACATAAAATTACATTTCAAGCCAAATTTCAAATTCTTTAAAAATCCTCAAAACTTCATTAACTCCAATTTTCTCGTTTTGCCGAAACCAATCAATTCAAGTCCGTTTCTTACCAAATTTCACAGATATCTTAAATAACACATATTGAACCTGTTCCGGGCTCCAAAATCATAATACGGGCCCGGCAGCACAGGTTTCACATCAAGGTTCATTTTCATAAGCCTTTAATATTTTTCATAAAACAATTTGCTTTAAAAATTCATTTCTCGGATTTGGGTCCTCGGAATTCTATTCCGGGCATACGCCCAAGTCCCATATTTTCCTACGGACCTTCCGGGACCGTCGAATCACAGATCCGGGTCTGTTTACCAAAAATGTTGACCAAAGTCAACTTTATTAAATTAATTATCATAAATTAAACTCTTAATCAAGTTTTCACATAAAGGCTTCTCAGCTACGCGCCCGGGCTACGCACGCACATCGAGGTGAGATTAACGGAGGCTTTTGGGGCCTCGGAACATAGTCAAAATTAGATTCACATAAGATAACCCCTTTTTGGGTCATCACAATATAATAGAGACCTAATTAGATACAAAGAGGAGACTCCTAAGAATCGGACCCCCCCAACCCCCGAAAAGAGGAGGCAGTCGTTTTCCCTTTCCCCATTCAGATTTTGGTCACTCGTTCCCTCAAAACAATAGAAACATAATGTATTTTCATTAAGCTTGGGCCTCCACCTTGGATTTGAACCCTTTCTTTTCCTCAACTTGAGATACACACAAACACAAAAGAAGAGCAAAAACAGAGAACACGTGAAAAGGAAAATAGCAGAGTAAAAAAAATTTCATCTTCTTCATTAGGAAAATCCACCACTAAAACTTCATTTCTAGCCATGAAAATAGCTTGAGAAGTCCATGAAGTAAGCTCAAACTCCAGCTTAAATCCAGCCTAAACAAATAGCTTAAAATACCCCCAAAGCGGTCCCAAAAATGCAGCCATGGAGTAGCCCAGAAACCTCGTTGTTCCGCCATCAAAAACCAGCTTAAAACAGTCTCAATGCAGCTGAAATGTGCAGCGAAAAACGAGCCAAGAAGAGCCGCGAAAATCAGTCGCAAAGCAGCCAAAATAATGACGCTGAAACGCCCCATAAACGAGCTCTTTTTCCCCAGATTTCAGCTCCAAACCAGTCCCAATTTTCCAAATCGAGTTCGTCGCGTGGTTATGTTTTGAGTCTAATGACGCCAATCGAAGATCCGGTCAGAGGCTCTCTGTTTCCCCTAATCTATTTTCTATTAAAGGTCCGTTTCTGAACTTCTTTGTTTTATTTTGACGGGTTCCTGTTGCTTGTTAAATCTTACTTGATGTTTAGATGAAGTAATTATATGTTATGTTTTGTAAATAATCTGAAGCTCCTTAATGTTTAATTGATGGAATGCATTTGGTTTATTAATTTAGTATTTTGATTTTAGTTGTTCAATTTGGATAGATAATCTGTTGCTTTATCAATTTGCATTTTTCACTAATTAAAAGGCAAGTGGGCCATTAGCTGAATGGGATAAATTAGGCCCAGAATTATTAAATGTGCACAAGAGGTTTGGGGTTCAGTAAAAGGGAATTAGGCTTAATGATCTTTTTGATAATTTTATCCATGTTTTCTAGAAAAATTACTTGGGCCGTGGGATCAGTTTGATAAGATGAGAATCTCGTTAGTTGAAATTAAGTGAAATCTAGGCTTTGGTCATAGTTTATGTGTAGAATTAGGCTTAATGCTAAGTTTAATTACGCTTATTCGTTCGAACATCGTACCTTGATTTAGGCATGATAAATATATAAATTATTGTGATTATGGGTACGATTCCCGTGGCATGGTCACGATACATAATTCAAATTCGGATGTGCATTTCATGTGACCCGATCATAACGTCGAATAGTAATAAAATCACACATAGCAATCACGGGTGCATTTCATGTGACGTGGTTGCGATGTGTTCGAAAACAACAAGTGCACGCCATCGTGACTTGTCCTAAGATAAATCCATAAATATCCGAATTGATTCATACACATACCTCGTAAAGCTTAAAATACCTCTTTTTAGGTAAAATTCAAATTTAGAGAATCATTGAAGATCGCCTAAAAAAATAGGCATTTTTAAACCGTCATGACCATAGTCTTGACTATATAATCTACACTCGGGTGTGGCAACTCATGTCCCCGACTCTAACTCAAAACAATAATAAAATCACAAGTTGTAATTGCGGGTGCATTTCATGTGGCGCAATTACAATTTGTCCAAAACAAACAAGTGCACGCCATCGTGACTTGTTTCAAGATAAATCCGTGAATGCTAAAAGCGGTCAAAAGTTTAAAAAGGCTAAATGCATAATAGGCTAAAAAACACATAAACAATCAGATAATTTAGGCCAAATAATAATAGTTAAGCGACCGTGTTAGAATCACGGAACTCGGGAATGCCTAACACCTTCTCCCGGGTTAACAGAATTCCTTACTCGGATTTCTGGTCGGAGACAAATCAAAACAGAGTCAAAATTCCTCGGTTTGGGATTTTCAAAACAAAAAGGTGTCCCGGAGCATCGTCAAAAATCCGGGTGGCGACTATGAAAAATTAAAATAAATCCCAAATTCGAATATTGTCACTTTAATTGGAAAAACTCCCTTATTACCATTACCAGTGAAAAAGGAGGTGTGACAATCAGTCCACCCTTATTTCACATATTGCGGCGTGCAACCCGATCCAATCATATTAGTACTAAATACTTAATGTGCACAGTCAAATCGATAATTCTAATCACAAGAACCTTTACGATCAATAAATACCAAGCTGAACCAAAAAGGAAATATTGTACAACATGGAAATTTACATAGGTAATACCACAAAGCAAGTCAAGTACGGTAAATGACAATTAGAAGGTTCAAGTAAGTCAGTTCAGACAAGTAGCAGCGAATCACGAAAATGTGAAAGGATCTAACATTATTAACAGAAGAAAACATTGATTAACAAGTAGAAAATAAGCATGGAAGGCATTTAGAGCAGATAACATTTAAGACAAGGAAGGAGATAATTAAGAAAAAGCGTAAAATCAGGGAAAACAAGTAATTGGCTGCGTATAAGCACTCGACACCTCGCTTATATGCCGCAATACATGAAATTCACATAGCACATAGTTCGAGGATTCCTAATTCCCTCAAGTCAAGGTTAAACTCAACACTAACCTCACTCTACAGTCAATTCAGAGCTCTACCGGGGCCTTTTTCCTAGAATCCGCCTTCAAACCACTCGTATCTAACCACAATTGAATCAATAATATCAAATATTTCTAAAGGAATCAATTACAATGCATAAATTTAGAATTTTCAAACTTCCTCCCAAAACGTCAAAAATCGACCCCAGGCCCGCTTGGTCAAAACCTGAGGTTCGACCAAAATCCATTTATCTATTCACCCTCGAGCCCGATTACGCAATTTCTTTCGAAATACGACCTCTGTTTGAGGTCTAAATCCCTAATTTACAAAACCCCACAATTCTTTTTAAATACCTAGTTTTCTACAACGGAAGAACAAAGATTAGGGCTAGAAATTAATGGGTTATGTTAGAAATGGAAGAAAATGAGTTAAAGTGCACAAACCTATGAATTAGTATTGAGTTTTCTCTTCAAAATCGCCTCTAGGCCGAGCTCAAATGGAAGGTTTATCAAAAATGGGAGAAATCCCATTTTTTGTCTGTTTTAATCACTGGGCGCTAGGCCTTCTTCGCGTTCGCGACGAGCAGCAACTCAAGTGGACTTCGCATTCGCGTAGAAGAATCGACTGACCCCTTCCCCAGGTCCCTAAATCAACACGTTCGCGTGAAGCTGGTCGCTTTCGCGGAGGGTAAACCATCCCCCTTCCCCCCAACACTCCGCGTTTGCGACACAACAATCGCGTTTATGAAGAAAGTCCCACCCAACCCATCTCACTCTTCGCGATTGCGAAGAAGAAAACCAGATGACAGCTGAAACTGAGGAAAAACAAAGATTTTAAGTCTGAAACTATCTATAGCCTATCCGAAACTCACCCGAGCTCTCAGGGCTCCAAATCAAATGTGCACATAACTCGAAAAATATGATACGAACTCGCTCACGTGATCAAAACACCAAAATAACACCTAGAACTACGAATTAGATACCAAATCAAATGAAACTTTCAAGAAAAATTTAAAACTCCTATCTTAACAACTGAACGTCCGAATCACGTCAAACCAACTTCGTTTCTCAATAATTTGATAGGAAAGTCATAAATATAGTAATGGACCTATACCGGGTTCCAGAACTAAAATACGAACCAGGTATGAACAAAGTCAAACATTGGTCAATTCTTTAAAATCATTAAACCTTTAAACTTTCAATTTTCAACAAAATTAATAACTCGAGTTAGGGACCTCCAAATTCGATTTCGGGCATACGCCCAGGTGCCAAATCACAAGACGGACCCACCGGGACCGTCATTTCACATATCTAGGTCTGTTTGCTCAAAACGTTAACCGAAGTCAACTCAAATGAATTTTTTAGGCAAAACTTTATATTTTATCAGTTTTTAACGTAAAAGCCTTCCGAAAAAATACCCGGTTTGCGCCCTCAAATCGGGGAAGGCTTAAAGAAGTTGTTGGAGGCTTCGAAACATAGAATTAGGTTGTAAAACTCTAGATAACACATCGGGTCATCACAATTTAGCTAGGCTTGTTGGAAATAGTTTAGATAGTTGTCTGTAACATTTGAAGTGTTTTACTAGAGACTTGGACTAGTTTTGAACAAGAATTACAACTAAAATTGCTTAAAATTTTTATCATTGTAGCTAGCGATGTGTTATACACTTTTATATATTTTTATACACCATTATTACGCACTTTTATAGTCAAGATAGTTACATTATTTATAAAGATGTATAAATAATGTATAATAGTAATGTATAAGGGTGTATATGAATTGTTCGAAATGATTCTATTTGTGCACTTTTATATAACTTGCTCAAAATAATAAGAGAGAGGCATAACTTGCTCAAAATTATGGGAGGTCGGGGCATGACTCAAACAAAGTTATGGCATAACTTTGAACAAGTGTAGGCCATAACTGAAAACAAGTTATGTCCTGCACTAACATAGCTTTGAAAAAGTGATTCCGCTTGATTTATATCTAAAAAGGTTTTAAAATTAAGGATAGAAGGTAAATACCAGTGCTCAAACACTGGGTGCAATTGGCTAGGAATTTTACAAATTTGTAAATCTCGTAGATATAGATTCTAACAATTTTAGCTATTTTATGGGAAATTGGAGTAAGGTTGTTTAGTTGTATGCCATAGTCAATTATTACAAAATATAACAAAATGTAGAGTTCGTAATTATTATACCATTCAAGTGTCAAAATCATTGAATAGAGTGTGTTTAGCAGTTGTTTTTGTTAGGCTATAGAGAGAGAAACTCCCTTTCTCTTAGTTTCTTTTCTTGGCCTCTCGCTCCCCCTCTTTAGTTTTAGTAAGATGCTAAGAGCCTAATACTGTACTTATTAGTTTAACTATGCTATAAATAAATATTAGAAGTTTTATACAAATAGTCGGTCGGATTTATTTTTTATTTTTTAGTCGGTATATATAATTTATACATTGATTATTTACGATAATAAACATATTATATTTATATATCATACATATGTCGGCTATTTTATTTTAATTAATTGGATGGAATTACTGCATGGACTTTAAAAATTTATCATATGATGGAAGGCTATAACTCATTAAGATTGTCATGTTTGCTATTGTGATATACTAGTCCCACATATTTGTGCTTTCCAAAAAGGTCACTCAAAACATTGAATATCTATAGGACCTTTTATGGAGGGGAGGAACTGATCCTTCAAAAAAAAAAACTTTATTAGCCTGAGACAGAATATGCCTACCAAAAGTCGCTAGGGGCCGAATGTTTGGAATGTTATAACATGGAATAAAGCTATCATATGCAAATGGAACATGTGCCATAAGAAAGATAAATTTTGGATTAAATGAATCATATTTACCATGGGATAGGCAAACATGCATTGCATATCGAATCTAAAGATTGCGGTTTAAAATTCCATTATCACCGTGATGTCATCTAACACAATCCGCGGGGTAAACCAACAATCATAATCAACTAGAACAAGTGAAATATAGGATAAAGTGTCGTTATGATATAGGTAAAATAAGATAAATCTCACAACATCATCCAAAATAAAATAAAAAATACCACAATGACTCTCAAAATCCGATAGTACGAAGTCATGAGCTTCTACAATAGAGATACATATGAGACGTGCAACTACTGTCTTAAACATAAATAACTAGCATGAAAATAGAAGAAGGTGACTTCAACGGCATGCGGACGATCAATCGGCACTGCCTTAAGTCTCTTACGTCAGCTACTAGGAACCCTCCTGAGGTCCACTCGAGCCAATATAGTATGTATGATATGGCATAAAGGATTCATTTGAATGGTCATAGTTTTCACCTTTATGTCTAACTCATCATCATAATCTGACACTCATAAGTGTCTCCCAAACTTCGTATGTACGCCACCAAAAGAGAAACATGGGAAGGCCGCCCTAGGGGATGGATGTATATCCACAAGTTGCACGGCAAGGACCATGTGCCATAACAATATCATTATCACCATAACCGCACCACAGAAACCTCGTGCCACAACAACACCAATTAGCTCAAGATGTCCAAATGTGCAATAATCATATCAACCAAAAGAAGCTATTCACCACCAAGGATGAATGCATATACTCGTAAAATAACCAACAAGGTGCACATTATTAAGTATTATTTGGCTAGATTCGAGCCGGTTGGAGATGATTTCTAAAGGAAAGGCAATTTTGGAGGTTGATTTGACTTGTTAAAGTAAGTATCTTGCCTAACCTTGTTGCGCGAAAACAACGCTTAGGATATGACCTTATTTGATTAGTTGTAATGTGTGGGAAGTGACATACGTGCAAGAGATGAGTGTATATATGGGTGCTATATATGATTTGTGGCAACTAGACTTTAGGCTTTCTTTATGCCATGTTTGATTTTGTGCCTTATATGATTCATATTATTAATCAATTATATGACGTGAGCATATCATTTCATGCTAGTAGCGATGTTTAGGATTACTGCCTCTTACTTGGACAAGATGGTCTATTCGTTAAATTGTTGTTATATGTGATTTAGTCATAGCCATGCTTCACATGGTGAGCACATATCCACATTTTTATTTATTATGTCCTTGTGCAGCTTATTGATTATTTATGAGCGTATGCTTCTTTAAAGATGAAATGTTATTTCTGATTGCTATGATTACGGCATATTTGGACATGTTGAGCGGATTGATTTTGGATATAGTATGAGGTTTCTGCCGTGCGGTGATTGTGATATTGTTATTATTGTGGCACGAGGTCTTTGTCGTGCAGTTAGAGATAGTGTACTATTATGGCACAAGATATCTATTATGCAACGTGTAGATTTGGATTCATTCCTCTAGAGTATCTCATGTTTCTCTCCTGATGACGAACACGTAGATTGTGCTAAATTAACAGATGTTTGGTTGATTCTGATATAGATCCAATTATGGTTAGTTTGAGCTTTGACCAATCAAGTGAATCTCTTATACCTTATCGTGAATTTTATATGCTTTCTATGTTGAATTCTAATATGTTACTTGAAGCCTCTGTTATGTATTTTTGACTTATTAGCCGAGATAGAGTTATCCATGATGAGTTGATATCTCTTGATATGATTGGCGATATTGTATTCTTGTCATAGTCTTGTTGTGAATAATTATGAACTGCATAGTTTTATTTGATTATATAGGTATCATATGATCTGAACATCGTCACTACTTCACCGAAATTA
Organism: Nicotiana undulata; assembly: GCA_005239495.1. Taxonomy (NCBI): domain Eukaryota; kingdom Viridiplantae; phylum Streptophyta; class Magnoliopsida; order Solanales; family Solanaceae; genus Nicotiana; species Nicotiana undulata. The sequence goes on from ML244472.1 coordinate 14,431, forward strand.
GTCTTGACTTACTGAGTACATGTTGTCCCATACTTATACTACACTTCTGCATATTTTTGTACAGATCCGGATATTTGCAATTATATTGTCGATCGCCATGCCAAATATTGGATTTTTACAATTCGATCAGAGAATATATTGCAAAAAAGAAAAAACTAATTCACAACAATTTATCCGTTGAAGTATCTGAATTATAAGTGTGTTTCAAAAATTTTAACCTCTACCAAAGTTCATGATTTTTATAAATTTTAAAGTGCATTGTCATGTTTGTCCACTATGGATTGCTTGAGGGAGATCGTCAAATTTGTTCAATTTCTTGTAATTATCAAACGAATTAAAGAAGTGAATAAATAAATAAATAAAGTAAATCGAACGAGTTAAAGGAGTAAATTGGTTGGAGTATATATGATGCACAGAAGGAGAGAGTTTCATTATTGAAGACAAAGTTAGCTATTCAATAGATAGCTATTATTTAAAATAGAATTGCAAATTGCCGGAGAAGGAAATGGCATTTCCTAACAGAAGGCATCATTGCTATTGCACCACGGGATTGTATTTCTTCTACTTTTTGATGGTTTTATACTTCTTTCAAACCCTGGAACCAAAAAGGGGTCAAACAAATAAAAGGACAACACGAAACAAACTGTTTAAGTATATAAGTAAAATACATTAAATAAAGAACATATATACTCAAGAGGTGCTCCCTTTAAAGAATTAATAATTGTCATATTTAACTTCATAATTAATTTGCCCGGTCTAGTAATAAAGTATATTCGAAATGAATCCAGAGTTTTAACATATAATTGGACACTTGACAAACATTAGACACACTACGCATTTAGCACGTGACTCATGCACTATATTGCGCAAATTCGTCAAAAATGTTGATGCACTAGTCTGGGATTCTCCAAAAAATAATAGTAGTACTCTTGAAGGGTCTGACACACATGACGCGATGATATTTTTGGAGTGTCTAAGCAACATAATTCATGATGAACAAGTAATACTGGTGGGAGAAATGAAGCTTACTTGGAACAATCAACATTGGGATCAATGGGCATAGTGCTAGTGAAGTTGCAAAGTTGAGGAAGTCTCTGAGCTTTCTGAATATTAACAGGGGAAGTTAGCGTAGCGGCTTTGAAGCATTGGCACATAGCTTGACGATTTGGTTGGGAGGCAACAGCATCTCTATTCAAATCTTGCAGTATAACACAACACTCTTGGCTTGGTGTTGCACTTTGACTCAGCAAAAACCCATGACAAGGACTCATTCGCGGTATCAAATCATCACATTCAATTTTATCTGCTTTTGTTTGGACTATAATTAGAGCCAAAGTGACCAAAACCAATATTTGGACATGTGACATTTCTTTTCTCTAGAAGAAGGGCGATGGATTGGTTAACTTATTCAAAATTCTTAGGTGGAAGTCTATTTATATTGGTTTAAAAGAGATGATGTATGGCTAGAATTTCTTTTTACTACTTTTGTTATTGATTTGACCCTCTTCTAAGTTTCCCCTAGTGTGTGGTCCCTTATTTTGAAAAGATATATAAATGTTAAAAAGGAGAAAAATCAAATAAAGTAGTGTGAAGCTTCTTCCTCTTAGGAGTTACGTTCTTTCTTACAATTATCCTAGAGATAAAACCTATTGACTCATAAATTGAAGTGACAATAGATAAGTTGGGTGAAAGATTTGGCGAGCTAATTTACGAGAATATCTAAGAAACCAAGTCGGTAGTTCCACCCACTTTATATTATGGGTTTAAATGGGGTTTACCTGTAAAAGTGGGCAGTGCAACTTGAGCGGCCTAACTCAATTCCGAGTCTCGGAAGGGTATAGTTTTATGATTTGAGTTATATTTACATGAGATCTTTATGTATGTTGTCTAGTTGGTCGATAACAGGGGATCAAATCACTAGGTGACACGTGGAACATGTCATCTGGATTCTTAATATATCAAAATTCGTACTCTTCTCATTTTGTTACATAGTTGAACCTGGTCCCTTTTATTGTAGCAGACCTTACGTAACGTGGCGTGCTATTTCATCTTCTCCGCCAATCCATAGACCCAAATAGAAAAAGTCACCTCCTGCCATCATCCTTGTTTATTTGGAGGAGAAAAGCAGAGAGGATCTCAGAACCTCCCACTATTGAAATTTTTGAGTTCATATCTTCAAAGTTGAATTTAAACGCTGTGAGTCCTATTAATTGTTAGTTGTCAAATTCGATTTGTTGTTGTGTTTGGAGCTTAAATCGTAGTTAGAGTATGTCACGATCCCAATTTCTCACCTTAGGATGTCGTGATGGCATTTAATCTCTAAGACTAGATAAGTTTAACACATGTTGATTTAATAACAGAATTGGACCATTTAATCATTTATCATAAACCATTAAGTGATATACATAGCCGCAAGCGGCAAATAGTAATACATTTTTCCAATACCGGTAGTACGGAGTCATAAACATTACTAAAACACACTAGAATTTCTAAATACAATACTGTTTTAAATTACAATTTAACAGTAGCATAATGAAGTAAGATGGTGACTTCGAAGCCTGCGAACGTCATGCAGGTATACCTTAAAGTTTTCCATTGTGCAGATGCAACTCTTAACAACACAATCAGTGTCACGATCCAGTTCCCACTATAGATCATGATGACGTCCAACGTCGTCGTTAGGCAAGCCAACGGGGAACTACCAACATAATTATTCATTTTATTATTTTTGAAGTCGTGAATTTTATTAGATAAAGAAATTAACGCATAAAAATCACCGAGATTACAATTCAAAATAGAATAGATAATAAAAGTGTGCAAATGCTAAGCAAAACCACAAACAAAATCTAGAACATCTCAAAAACTCGATGTTACAAGCACATGAGCGTCTACTAAAGAGTGCGATAATAATACAACATTTGTCTCGAATATAAGAAAGATAGGAAAAGTAAATAAATAAGATGGAGACTCTGTGGACTGCGGTGCGTAGCAGAGGAAGCAGTTCACCATAAAATCCCCTCAACAGTTGTGCCTACGCACCAAGATGGCCACCAAATATACCTGTCAGATCCTGCACATTTAGTGCAGAAGTGCAACATGAGCACATAAATCAACACGTACCCAGAAAGTATCTAGCCTGATCCCAAAGAAGTAGTGACAGGGGGTCAACATCGACACTTACTAGTGTACTTATCATATCCTGCACATTTAGTGCAGAAGTGCAGCATGAGCACGTAAATCAACATGTACCCGATAAGTATCTAGCCTGACTCCGGAGAAGTAGTGACAAGGGGTCAACATCGACACTTACTAGTGGTCTAATAAAATAATATAATAAAATATTTGTCTTTCCATTACTTGTTATCAGGGCTTCTCTCACCTTCTTTAGCCGAGGGTCTATCGAAAACAGTCTCTCTGCCCTCCCAGGGTAGAGGTAAGGCTGTGTATATCCTACCCTCCCAAACCCCACTTGTGGGATTATATTGGGTGGTTGTTGTTGTTGTAGATTATAAAAAAGTATGAAATACAACAGTAACCGTGAGATAAAAATTGTAACTCACATAATACCCCAACTTTTATTTTGACAATATAAACCTCTCAAATGTCATATGCTATCTCAACCTATTAGAAATATCAAATGTCTTAAATAGATAAAGAATACCACACAAATGGCAGGTCTCAATAATATTCGGACTCCTAACGGTATTATGCATGATTATGCCAAAGGTCGTACGAACCAATCTAGAGTGGTGTGTACACTGCCGAGGGTCGACCGTCACGAATCAAAGATGCATCTCAATATACTATTGAGGCGTTCGGCTCGATCCACAGGAAAGGAAATAACTTATCGAGTTACGAGTCACATGTTTACGATACATGTACATGAGCATAAATTAAATATCACATTTTACTGTTTATCAATTTTCTCACCAAACAACTCAAAGTGATAATGCTCGGCCTAATATATTCCCAAATCAATTTGAATTATTAATTCAATTAATTAAGCTAGAAAATTAAGTTCAAATAATTCAAATATTACATGATAAGATCTTAGGTCTACCAGGACATAAACGTGTTTTAGCTACGTACGGACTCTCGTCACCTCATGTGTACGTAAAACCCACAACTAGTAGCACATAAAAATTACATCACCTAGGGGTAGTTTTCCCCTCACAAGGTTAGACAGGCGACTTACCTCACTCTGAAATCTGATGACCGGCTTCAACGCCTCTCTAACACCTCAAATCGATGCCTACCGATCTGAAACTATCCAAATAACGTGCAAACCAATCAAAATATATTTCAATACTCATAACTTAACAAATTATAATAATTTTCAACTCCGCTCAAAAAGTCAACAAAGTCAACCCTGGGGCCCAAGTGCCCGGATTCTAAATTTTTTGAAGATAAACATTACCCATGGTACCAAGAACTCAAATATATAATTTATTCCTAATTCCATGTCCAATTTCGTGGTCAAAATTAAAAAAAAAATTCAAATTCTAGGTTTTCTTCCAAAATCCCCCAATTTGTATAAAATTCCATATTTAAATTCATATATAATCCATGTATTTATCTTACAACAAGTGGGAATAACTTACCTCTTGGATCTTCAAAATGCCAACTTTTCACAATAAGCACTGAAACACTTCTGGACCATCTGATACTTAACTCAGACATACGCTCAAGTCGAAAATCATCATACGAACCTATTGGAACATTCAAATCCCGATTCCGAGATCGTTTACTCAAAATTCAAGCATTGGTCAACTCTTTCAACTTAAAGCTTCCGAATTGAGAATTTTCCTTCTAATCAACTCTAAATTTACCGAAATTCAAATCCGACTATACGTACAAGTCATAATACATGAAATGCATCTACTCAAGGCCTCAAATCGCCGAACAACGCGCTAGAGCTCAAAACGACTGGTTGGATCATTACATTCTCCCCCACTTAAATATATGTTCGCCCTATAACGTGCCAAGAACCGTTCCAGAGGTGTCCAAAATCCTTGTTTAACACGTCCTGCACCTACCCGTGCAACTACAACCCATATGAGCACATTAGCCCGAGCCGCACTAAAGATTTTTCCATCTACCTTAGCCCTAAAGCCTTAGAACCAAACTCCAACATCCAAAATTCTCTATAAGACCTGATTCTAACATACGAACATTGTATCAATCTCAATATGCTAAACCTAAAACATGACCAGCTACCCATGATGTAATCACTCGTCACACCACACAATTCGCATGCCCAAAATAACATATTCTAACCATGATAGCTGCAAATTCACGAATTTGATGCCTGTAGTATATCTCATAACATACATAAGTCTGGTTCTGACCCTTGCAATGCTGCAATGATGAAAGAGATGTGTAAAAACTCATAACCACTTTCCAAATCAAAAAATCATGGAATTCCTTCACTCGACAAGAACCCTTGCCTCATTTTGAGCTGAATAGTGACATTTTCCCTCTATTATACCTTATAAATCTGATTGCACTGACCTCAGTTCCAATTACCTCATCTCACCCAGTACAAGTTGCTCGAGCAATAAGCCACCTCAAACACCGTCTAAACGACATCAATACATCAACAAGACACAACTCGAATACGACCAACTGAGGAAAAACGAACTCGGGTAAAGATCTATCCAGCCCGCGTAACGAATAAAACGGCCTGATGAATGCTATGAACTTATCTCGGATATGAGAATTAAGGCACACAAAATAAGTATAAGTAATCGTAATCAACACCTCATTGTTGCGGCACGCACCCCAATCCGCATATGATAATGTTGCAACATCCAACCCGATCAAAATATGATATTGTTGCGGCGTGCAACCCGATCCAAACATGATACTGTTGCAACATGCAGCCCAATCTAAACATGATACCCTATGGCACTGTGCCACCCGATCTACACATGACAATCAATAAGGAAATACCCATCAAGCCATAATTCTCTTATCCACAAAATTCCCGAATAGCGACCACAAGCACGCCAAGTACATAAATACAACCCTGGGAAGACGGATAGCGCCATGCACTACAAAAATCCTAGAACAACTAAGGTGTAATAAATGACCTGCATCTCGAGTGTCATCTTGCTCATATAACGCCACCAGTTACACGGTACCATAACACATGTGTGAACAATCAAGTTGTTTCACATAGAATGGCTGACTACAGGAATAACATCCAACGCCTATAGACTCCTCCATTAGCAATGCTAGGCTGAAGGAACACATACATTCTAATGTAGAGCGTACATCCATATTAGATCTACCAACAGACCTCAAGTCAATTCCGATCACCCCGTACTAGCCCGATAACCTTTCAAAGATCCACAATGACCATTTTCATGACACATACAAGCAGTCGTCCAATCTGGAACAAACTCCCACAGTCCACAACCAAAGGAATAGAGCGCCTCTCGGTCATAACCTCTCCCATTGGCAACCGTACCAAAATCTCCATACCAGATTTAAATCTCTAACAACCGAATGACTAACACGTAACACTTATATGATCTTCCCGTGGGATATACTCTCACAACCTTCCGCACCAGGTAGTAAAATTTGAACATTAATGGCCATCGACCATGTTATTTTTATAGTGCTACTCAAGCATCCGTATTTTAATATCCAACACTTCTTCTACAAAACATACCATCCTCAGGTTGCCCGAAAATAGTGCAGCATACTCTAAACATCTAATATCCTCCCCCACTCCTCCAAGCTCGTGACATTCTTATCAAAACCAAACCGCAACCTTGATCCTCAACGTCCAATTTTCATACTGCTTATTGCACCTATCATTCTGATATGTGGGAGTCGAAGAATTTCATCATAACCCCTGAACCACCAGTAGAATAAAAACTTCATCGGCTAGAACCCCTTTCATTCCACTTATTTTAGAAGAACAATTACAACACGTAACTGAATTCCCATAACCGTAGAAAATGCAAACCTCAAGTCGCGGTCCAAAGCACCATAATTCTTCCAGGATCCATTTACATATAACAAGGCCATCATAATCAAATACCTCCAAATCAATCAAATTATGATGGCTGTCAAGCCCACACGTACATCCATGAATCACTTGTATAGCTTAATACGCCAAAGGAACTGATCATTTCCACAACCATGTTGATTCAAGCCATTACTAACTGAACCAATTTCTCCCAATATACTCTCGACTTGCCTTTGACTTGGTAGTTCTATTCAAACACATAATGGACCTCACACGACGCTCATCCCGAATGACTCTAAATCATGAGACTACATCGTCTCAATACCAATAAGCCATTTAATACCCTCCTCATGCAGTCTATAGTTACTCCAACTGATACACCTGCGCTGATTAAGTCTTCTACGAATTTGAAGTTATTTCTCCCATTTTTATAACACTGCACCGCAAACCCGTTGATAACACAGAAATTTCTCAAGTATTCTTCACACTCTGCTGCAAAATCCCTGTCTTCAGCCACATACGAACGCATAATCCTTAGACACTGCACTTAAATTCTTGAGCCCACAAGAACCACTATTAAGAGTCACCCACTTTGACCTGGTCCCGAATATATAACCAAACTCTAGTGCCTGTTAGCATATGAACACTCCTAAAGAAGCAACCAGTTGAATTCTTCTCCTTGTACATCACATCCATAAGAAGCATAAACTTTGAGTCATCCTAAAATCTGTACATGAATCGATAGGGTGAAATATAGCATACATTCATCAAGTTCTTTACCCGAACTACCCCTTATGTTTTCTTTTCTTAACCATATTTAATCCACTAATACGCCGATAACCAGAAACCATACAGACACACCACCACGTGACCCAATCGTAGATGGTGAGCTCCCTCACATAAATCTAGAACCCACAATGACTCCTCCTTCTCAAATATCATAATCGCGCACCATAAACCCGCTAAAGTTCTCGTAATAACTTATTAAATTTTTCATAAAACATTCCGAATTATCAGCCACAATGGCACATTCGGCCTACTAATAGTCGTAATATCTTCTTCAAGTGATCCAAACTCACATCGTAGTACATGTCTCCCGCTGGGTAGAAAATAGACTCTTTGTAGGAACTTCATCAAAATCATGCTACTGCTAGTCTGCTCATAGGATATAGCCCACATGTGTAATTCCATATCGACACCTTCCAACGACATTGCCCTGGTTACAACTACCGTGAAATCAGTAAACCCTCCTGGGCCCATGCTCGTCCACTGGCTGTAAGAGTCCATTCATTCTCTATTAGCATCAAATGAAGGTCCAACTATACGTCCTGAAACTCGAAGTCATGTTGCATCCCAAAATGATACTCAAGCTTTCACACCCATCTTCATTCTAGGCAACTCCATTCCATCATATTCAAACTTCCTAAGTACAGTAGCCACCATCCCAAATGAAATGCATAGGCTTCGTCATTAACCACCATGATCCCCAAATCGCTCCAAACTTTCTCAAAGCATGTGTCTATCCTACAACAAAATTCATACGCTACTCTTCCACTCCCAATTTAGTTAAACCATCTCCTAAGGCAACTTCTCTGCCTTTGTTGTTCATACATGTCCTTCTAGTAATTCAACCTCCACGAGACACCTCCCACCATGCCCTTCCTCATCCCTCGTTGCCCAAATACTGCCTCAAATAAAAATCAATATCTGTAGCACCCGAACTAATAAATTTCTACCAACCTAAGCCTTCTCAAAGATCATCTTTCCCGAGCCATCAACATTAGAAACACCATCTCGACTCTAAAATTGTTACACATCGCCATTCTAACAAGCGCTTCTTAGGCAGTCTTTCACAACACCATTCCCCAAAGGTAAATAAAAGAATACCATAACAGCGAGAGCCTTAAAGCGTTCAAAGAAGGATGACGAAACAACATCACAAGTGAGTATTTCCATCAAGTTCGAAAGTATCTGATCTAGCTACTTCGTCAACCAAGGCCTGAACATCCATAATCCAATTGATTTTCATCCTTTAGAATTAAATGCCGAACCTCAAAATCATGCACCAAGAAATCCTCCTTTCGCATAATTCAATGCATCGGCACATAAATAAGCACCATATCATTACACCAACACTGTGCGATAAAAATGCATGAACATCATAATAATATGTGTGTAACCTCAAAATCATAAGCAATACTAAAACTGGGCTGAAATGATACGATAGAAGACCCTTCCGCAAGATGACAATAATAGAATGCCCCAATACACATGAAGAAACATCTTGCACCACATCTGTAGTGCCACTACAACTCCTCGATGCCAATTGATAACACGCGCTCAACATCGTATGGGGATGAGTAGTAAGGAAATAAATTCATATGATCTAATGGAATCAAATCTCACGATGAGGAATCAAGAAGGGAAGTGCTCCTAACAGACTCGTAGCCTCTCGAAGATAAGTACAGATGTCTCACTACCGATCCGCAAGACTCTACTAGAACTGCTAATGACTCGTGAGACCTAAGTGAATCCAGAGCTCTGATACCAATTTGTCACGACCCAATTCCCACTATAGGTTATGATGGAGACCAACATCGCCATTAGGCAACCCAACGATGAAGTACCAACTTAATTATTCATTGTATTATTTACGAAGTCGCAAATTTTATTAGATGTATAAAGTGTAACGACCCGACCGATCGTTTCAACAGTTACAACCTCGTTTCCCCATTTCTGCTTCTTTTGTGATTTACAGCTGTATAATGTCCTACTAGGTTGGTTGGTTTGGGTACGGAGTAGTTTCAGAGCGGATTGAGACACTTAGTCTCTTAATTGGAAGCTTACGTTGGAAAAGTCGATCGAATGTTGACTTATGTGTAAATGACCTCGGATTTGAATTTTGATGGTTTCGTTAGCTCCTTTAGGTTATTTTGGACTTAGGAGCACATCCGGAATGTGATTTGGAGATCCGTAGTAGCATTAGGATTGAATTGGTGAAAGTTGGAATTTTGGCGATTTTGGTCGGCAGTGGAAATTTTGATATTTGGGTCAGAATGGAATTCCGGAAGTCGGAGTAGGTTGGTGGTATCAGTTTTTACTTGTGTGTAAAATTTGAGGTCAATCTGACGTGGTTTGATAGGCTTCGGCGTTGTTTGCAGAATTCGGAAGTTTAGAAGTTCTTAGGCTTGAATTTGGGTGTAATTTGGTATTTTGATGCTGTTTTGAGTGATTCGAAGGTTCGACTAAGTTTGTATGCGGTTATATGACTTGTTGGTAGGATTGGTTGAGGTCCCGGGGGCCTCGGGGGTGTTTCGGATGCCCATTGAAGGAAATTTTGGACTTAAACATGGCAGAGTTTTCTGGTGTTCTGGTGTTTAACACCTGCGGTGGGGAGCCCATAGGTACAACCCCATAGAAGTAAGGAAGAGATCATAGGTGTGGGCAAGATTGGGCTGGACTGGAAGCGCAGGTGCGTAGGAAGGAACGCATCTGCAAAACCGTAGATGCGGAAGGGGAGTCGCAGATGCGGAGTATGGCATGAGTGGGAAGAACCAAAGAAGCGAGCAGGGCTCGTAGGTGCGAGTAGGTGACCGCAGACACAGAATCTAAGGGCTTAAGTGAGATCCACACCTGCGATGGAAATTACGCAGGTGCGGCGTCGCAGAAGCGCCAAAAGGATTGTAGGTGTGGTTTTGCTGGGCAGAAACTATAAATAGAGGACTTCAGAATTTTTCCCCATTTTCACATTTTGGAACTCGAACTTTGGGGATTTTTAAGGAGAACATCAAAGGGATTTCGAAGTTATCACTAAGGTATGTTCCTTGAGCCTATTTATCTTTAGTAATGGTGTTTTCCCATTGATTTTACCCTAATTAGTGAGGTTTTGGAGTGATATTTGGGGGTTTAGGACTTGGGAATTAGAGAGTGAACTTTGGGGTTTCGGAAGAGCAATTGAGGTCGGATTTTGATAAATTTGGTATGGTTAGACTCGTGAGTGGATGGGCTTTCGCATTTTGATATTTTCGTCGGGTTTCGAGACGTGGGCCCCGGGGGCTGGATTGAGCTGATTTCGGATTTTTTGTTCTAATTTAGTAGTTTTCTTGTGGGATTGATCCCTTTAGCCTATTTTAATGGTGTTGTACTATTTATGGCTAGATTCGGGGCAATTGGAGGCTGATTCGAGAAGCAAGGGAATTTCGGAGTAGGATTTCTACGTTGTTAAGGTAAGTAACAGTCTTAAATCTGGTCTTGAGGGTATGAAACCCCGAGAATTTTTATGATGTGAATATTTAGAGGTGACTCACATGCTAGGTGACGGGCTTGTGAGCGTGCTTGATGAAGGATTGAGACTTGGTCCGTCCCGGGAGACTGTAAAGTCGAATAGTTAATTATTATTACATGTTTCTCCTTGTTTGAGTAATTGACTGCCTTTCATGTTAGAAACCACGCTTAGGCCATATGATATCACTGTTGGGACCTACAATGATCGTATACTTGTCGTATTGACTGCTATTTGTTGTCTTGTACTCAGTCACCGTCTTACTTATGTATTATATCTGAGCTCTCTCTCATTTTTTGTTGATACTTGTTGTATTCCCTGTTTGGGCTGTTTATTGTGATATTTTGTGAGCCCGGGAGGCTGGAGAGGCTAGTGAATGAGATAGGGCTTGTGTGCCGAGCTGTGAGCTATGTGAGGTATATTGGTTCGGGTTGCATGCTGTAACAAGCCTTCGGGCCATATATATATATATATATATATATATATATATATATATATATATATATATATATATATATATATATTTGATCGGGCTACACGCCACAGCAGTATTAGATCGTGCTACATGTCGCTGTAGTATTAGGTCGGGCTGCACGCTGCAGCAATATATCGTTTGGGACGAAGGAGCCCTCCAGATTCTGTACACCCCGAGTGAGCGCAGGTACCTATTGAGAGTATTTATTGAGGGCTGAGAGCCGAGAATATGAGTTGTTGAGACAAGTTGAGTGATTGTTGCCTTGAGAGGTTGTACTTGCTCTTATTTATTGTTGCACTTCTTTGCTATCTATTGTTGTGAAATTTCTTGGAAGTTACATGTTGTTTTACTTGATCTCGATCTGATTTGACTTAACTAACAGATTTGAAAGCATGTTCACACTTTACTGAAAACTTTTGAAATGAACTATATTTTCATAGCTCGTCTTTGCTTCACAGTTCCTTATTTAATTCTGTTACTTTTTGAGTTTGTTGTACTCATGCTACACCCTGCACTTCATGTGCAGATCCAGGTGTGTATGGTCCTAGAGGTTGTTTAGTTCGTGCGCGGGCTGACTTTCGGAGACTTAAGAGGTAGCTGACGGCGTCCGCATTCCTTGTTCCTCCTTCTTATCATGTTATTTCTCTTATTTTTGGCATTTGGCACAAACTGAAGTACATTATGTTTCTAGATTATTGTTAGATGCTCATGACTTAAGTGACAACCCGATGTAGGGATATTATTCCGCACTTGAGTTTTGGGTCTTTACCCCATGGTTATGTAAACCTTCTGTTAAATTTAACTGATTTAGCTCACTTCGGTTATATATAATGAAAGCATATTGAGAATGTCTACTTGCTTAGTTCCACGATAGGCGCTATCACGACAGGTTAGGTTTTTGGGTCGTGACAAGTTGGTATCAGAGATTAGGTTACATAGGTCTCACCAGTCATGAGCAGGTTTAGTAGAGTCTTGTAGATCGATACAGAGACGTCTGTACTTATCGTAGAGAGTCTGGAGAACCCTTAGGAAAATTCCATGTTCTTGAATTCTTATCGTGCGAATCTATTGATTCTTGTAACTAAACTTCTATTATTTCATTCTCTCACATATGGTGAGGACTCGTACCACTGGGCAGGATGGACAGCCACCAGTACAACCAGCCAGGGCCACAAGAGGCAGAGAGCGTGGTAGAGGCCACGGTAGGGGCAAAGGTGCTGCCCGCACAGAAGCTGGGGCAGTACCTGCAGATCCACCAGTTGCCCCGGGTCAAGACCAGAAGTTGTGATTCTTGACCTTCAGGGGGCCTTAGCTCAGATCGTGATTCTTTGCACTGTCCATGCTCAGGCGGTATTTATTTCAACAGCTGCAGCCACTTCTCAGGCCTGGGGAGGAACTCAAACTCCCGCCGCCCGCACACCTGAGCAGGTTGTACAGGGACTCCAGACACCGGAGGCACCACCAGCCCAATCGGTTGCAGCTCCTCAGGACTGTGTGGTTCCTTATATGCTTGAGGATGAGCAACGTAGATTGGAGAGGTTTGGGAGACTCCAGCCTCCATCTTTCAGTGGTGAAGAGGGAGAGGATGCATAGTGTTTCTTGGATAGGTGTCATAGGATACATCATACAGCAGGTATTCTGGAGACCAGTGGGGTCTCATTCACTACCTTTCAGTTCTCTGGGGATGCATTCAGTTGGGTTGAGGCTTACGAGAGGCGTAGGCCGGTCGGCGCAGCACACCTTACCTGGTAGCAGTTCTCCGTTATCTTTCTGGAGAAGTTCGTGCCTCAGTTCCGCAGAGATGAGCTGCGCAGACAGTTTGAGCAGCTTCGTCAGGGTGATATGTTTGTGACGTAGTATGAGATGCAATTCTTGGAGTTGGCTCGTCATGCTATCTGGTTGGTTCCCACAGACAGGGAGAGGATCAGGAGGTTGATAGATTGCCTCACTTATCAGCTGCGATTGCTTATGACCAGAGAGAGAGTGTATGGTGCTACTTTTGATGAGGTTGTTGACATTGCTCGGCAGATTGAGATTGTTCGCGGTCAGGAGAGGTATGAGAGGGAGGCCAAGAGGCCTAGTGGAAAGGGTGGATTCAGATGTGCTCTTTATGGGGATCAGTTCCAGCACAGTAGAGGTCGTCTTTTCAAACATGCTCAGACTGCTCGCCCAGTCCACTGTGGTGCATCAGCTGGCCATAGTTCTCACAGTTATCAGTAAGGTCGTTCATCTCCCGATGCCCTTCCAGCACAGAGTTCTTCTCGTGCTCCATCAGGTCAGGGTTCGTCTATGTCAGGTCCTTCTGCAGTTATCCCGGTGCTCGGGACTCCCTTCAATTCCCAGCACCGGGGAGTTTCTTTGAGTGTGGGGAGTTTGGTCACATGAGGAGAGAGTGTCCATGTATAGTGGGAGGTCTCGCTCCGTAGAGAATCCAGCCTATGTCATCAGCACCAGTTCCTCCACCACCCGCCCAGCCTGCTAGGGGTGGAGCCTAGTCAGCTAGGGGTCGCCCGTTTCTATGCCCTCTCTGCCAGACCAGATGCCATTTCTTCAGATGATGTGATTACAGGTATTGTCTTAGATTGCCATAGAGATACCTCTGTATTATTTGACCCTGATAACACTTATTCATATGTTTTCTTGTATTTCGCTCATTTTCTGGATATGCCTTGGGAGTCTTTAGTTTCATCTGTTCATGTATCTACTCATGTGGGCAATACTATTATTATGGACCGCGTATACCGGTCATGTGTGGTGACTATTGGGTGTCTGGAGACCAGAATGGAGCTTTTGCTACTCAGTATGGTTGATTTTGATGTGATATTGGGCCTCGATTGGTTGTCTCCATGTCATGTTTTTCTAGATTGTCACGCTAAGACTGTGACGTTAAAGATGTCGGAGTTGGCGAGGGTTGAGTGGAGCGGTTCTATAGACTATGTACCTAGTAGAGTGATTTAATACCTCAAGGCTCAGTGGATGGTTGAGAAGGGTTGTCTATCCTATCTGGCTTTTGTGAGGGATGTTAGTGCAGAGACTCCTGCCATTGATTTTGTGCCGGTGGTGCGTGCTTTTCCGGATGTGTTTCCTGCAGACCTGCCGGGCATACAACCTGAAAGGAATATTGATTTTGATATTGATTTGGTACCGGGAACTCAGCCCCTTTCTATTCCACCGTATTGTATGGCACCGACGGAGTTGAAAGAACAGCTTCAGAAACTCCTTGATAAGAGGTTAATTCGGCCTAGTGTGTCACCTTAGGGTGCGCCAGTTCTATTTGTGAAGAATAAGGATGGTTCTATGAGGATGTGCATTGATTACAGGCAGTTGAACAAGGTCAAAATCAATAACAATTATCATTTTCCACGTATTGATGATCTATTCGACCAGTGATAACTAGGGATTTTTACCTACTATTTACTCTCTTTTTCTTAGGTTTTGGGGTAAAAATGCACTAAGGTATTCCCGAAAACTAATGCAGGTGCTTATTTGCAGGGTTTGGATCAAATTGAGGCAAAGAGGCCAAAACTAACTTAAAAGGAGCCAAACTTGCACAGGCCATGGACTCAACAGAAGCGCTGACATTGCTATTTCAACGCTGCAGCGGAAGCTTGACTGCTGCGGCGGAATCCTAAGAGCTGCAGCAGAAATTGATTCAGACAGCTGGAATTTGACCCTTTTGGAACCGCTGAAAGCGCAATAAATATGCGGTCGCGAAATCTTTAGCGCGGTCGCGGTGGGAAATCTGTTGAGAGAGGAATGGAAAGATCAGAAAGTTATCAAAATTGGCCCATCTAAAGAGTGCGGTCAGCGCTAAAATTCCGCTGCCGCAATATTCAGTTCTATTGGGGCGCTCAAGATTCCAATGGGAGCAAAAACATAGTTCAGAGAAAGTACCAGAGATCAAACATTGAAGAAGCGCAGTCCGCGCTATTAATTGTGCGGCCGCGAAAGCTGTTCCGCTGGGGCGCTTAGTTTTCCGCTGACAGCGGAACCTCCATAGGGGTATTTTAGTCCAGTAATTTCAGCTGTGTATAAATAGTTCTTTTTCTCATTTTTAGGGTATCTTATATTTTGGAGAGCTCGTGAATAGAAGCCTTTTACCTTTTTGAGTAACTTTAGAATAGATTTCACTCTTAATCTTATATTTTATCTTTGTATTTGACAATTATTTCTTTAATTTAATCTACTCATTTGATTTCTTCCTTCAATATGAGTACCTAGTTCCATTAGCTAGGGTTGTGACCCAACCTAGTGTGGGTATCTAATGGGTCTTCAATTTTAGGTTTTATTTATTATTGGGTCGGTGATATTTAGCTTGTTTCATGTTTAATCTATTGAATTAGTGGTTGCAAACACTGATTCATGCCTTTTCGATTAGGGTTGTTCTTGATAAAGATGACCCAAGTCTAGGTAAAATAGGCTAACAAGGAATTGGGATGAATTCAAGAGATTGATAGCCCCAATTAAAGGGTAGAACCTAGAGATAGTAATACCCGACTTGAGCCAATTTCACTTGCTTTCTTGAAACACCCAATTAGGCTTGAGAAATCCAATTCGGGCAAAGTCACACAAACTACCGAGAGGTATAGGATGAATAATTGAGTGTGAGGTTATATCACGAGCCCATAATCAACAAGTTTATCCAAGATTTTAGGTACCGTTAGATACTCGCCTAGGTGTAAATTGCATCCCTAGTTCCCTTTATAACTTGATAAAACCTTCACAAAAATATTGTAGTAGCTTGTTCTTAGAAATATTCAGTATTATAACTAGTAGAGAACCAAAACAACATATGTTTAGAAGAGTAATTAAGAACAATATACATTGCTAAATCAGATAGGTACCCAACTCCAATCGTCTAACTCCATGTGGATTTCGATCCTGATCCTATCGGATGAAAGCTACATCGACCCCGCCTTGCCATTCTATAGTGGTATAGGTAGGACCTCAATCACTTTTTGGCGTCGTTGACAGCAAGATAAACGGTGTTGGCTATCTATTTGATTAGTGGTGTAGATTGTTTTTGTCTTTCCTTCTATTTTATTAACTTGTGTGTTTCAATCGCTCCGGGTACAAATGGTTGATCCTCTCGGAAATGTTATACCAGGGGAGGAGGTAGATGATAACAGGGATGATGAGGTGCATCTATTACCTCAAGCTCAAAGACGAGGCCGCCAGGCCAATGCCAATGAAAATATTGCAGACCCTCCCCCGCCTCCTCCAAGAGAAGCTCCTCGGGTGCTTCCAAATGAGGTATATTCTAGTGCAATTGTCCGACCCAGAATTCGGGCGGGCAATTTCAAGAAATGTGATATTGACATTATTGGAGCAGCGAGGATATTTCACGGGTGCTCCCCATCAGATTACTTATAAACACTTAAAAAGATTTGTGGATACCTGTTGGGGAAGCAAGCAAACCAACGTGTCAGAGGATGCCTTGAGGCTTAGACTATTCCCTTTCTCTCTTAGAGGGAAAGCACTGGATTGGCTTGAACTACTCCCCCACCATTCCATCTCTACATGGGATGAGTTGGAGGACAAGTTTATTGCCAAGTTTTTCTCACCCGGACACATGGCATTTTTGAGGGATGAAATATTGGAATTCAAGTAGGAACCATACGAACCCCTCCATGAGATTTGGGAGAGATACAGAACGATGGTCAAGGATGCCCCAATAACGACATGACAAAAGATATGATTCAACTAACATTTTACCAGGGCATAAACACGACCAATCAGTGTGTGGGGTCAACCAATTAGTTGGGGAGAACTTCATGAAGCTATATTATGATGAAGCCTGTGATATTCTTGATGAAATGGCTGTCACTTCGTCAGCATGGCAAAGTCAGGCTAATGTGCCCCAAGGTGACCCGAGTGTGATTAATCTTCATAAAGAACTCCAAGAACATGGAAAGTCCATTGCTGAGCTAACAACAACTATGAACCAACTTTCCAAGGCACAACTTCAGCAAATCAAAGGACTAAAGCAAGTTCATGATCTGGAAGGGTCAATCTATTGGTCAACAAGCGAAGACAACGTGGCCAAAAAATGCAAAGCAACAATGATCATAGTGAGCAAGGTGTGAGTGGATACAGCAATGATGATTCATATGATGAGCAAAATGAGGATGTGATGTATGAAAATAATTTCCAAGGACAAAGGAGCAATGTTCCAAACCAACAGTGGAGATATCAGGGAAACAACCAAAATTGGAGCAATCAAGGGTAAGGAAACTGGAACAACAATAATAACTCTAATAACTGGGGGAACAACAACAATCAACAATGGGGAGGCAACAACAACAATTGGAATGGGAATAATAATAGCAATTGGGGTTCGAAACGGTACTCGGGGGTCGGGCCTTCAAAGGCCCCCCGATGTATCAACAACCCAACAATCCACCCCCATAAATCCCAAGGTCTGAGTTCGTCAAGCAATGATATGGGACGGATCGATCATATGTTTAAACAGTTGATGGAGCAGAATGCGGATTCGGATGCTCAATTTGCCTCCCACACTACCTCCATCCGCAATCTTGAGGTCAAAATGGGGAAAATATCACAAGCTTTGAACACTCGCCCTAAGGGGGCACTACCTAGTGACACGGTAGTGAACCCAAAGGGTGGGAACAACAATAATACCGGACATGCAATAGCGATGACCACAAGGAGTGGTAGAGGTGGTGAAACAAGTACCTCCAAGAAAAAGAGGGTTGTATGTGATGATGATGAAATGCTACAAAATGATGTTCCTATTGAGGTTGATCAAGTGAGTGAAGAGCCAATGAATGGTGAAGTGAGTATTGACATCAATGAGAATGAGGAGGAAACGCAAAATGACGTGAACCCGTCTAGGGAACACATAATTGACATAGAGGAGCCGGTTGTGCCAAAAGCCAAGGTCCCCTTGGCTTGGCCTCCTCCTCCTTATCCTCAAATATTGGAAAAGCGTAAGAATGAAAATCAGTTCAAGAAGTTCATAGAAATGATGCAGAGTTTGTCTATCAATGTACCACTAGTTGAGGCTCTTGAGCAAATGCCAGGGTACGCCAAGTTTATGAAAGACTTGGTGACAAAAAAGAGATCGATGGAGTGCGAGACAATCAAAATGACCCACCAAGTGAGTGCAATTGTGCACTCAATGGCACCCAAACTAGAGGATCCCGGGGCATTCACTATCCCTTGTACAATTGGTAGAGCGGACTTTGCAAAAGCATTATGTGACTTGGGTGCTAGTATCAATTTGATGCCTTACTATGTCTTTAAAACTTTGGGAATTGGCCAACAGAGAGCAACTTCGATTAGACTTCAAATGGTGGATAGAACTATGAAGCGGCCCCTGGGTATTATTGATGATGTTTTGGTACGGGTCAAAAAATTTATCTTGCCTACGGATTTTGTGATATTGGATTGTGAAGTTGACTATGAGGTGCCGATTATCTTGGGAAGACCTTTCCTAGCAACAGATAAGGCTTTGGTATATGTGGAGGCCGGTGAGCTCACCTTCCGGGTGGGTGATGAAAAGTTCATATTCCATGTATGCAAATCAATGCGGCAGCCAAATAGTACGGAGGTGTGCTCTTTTGTGGATCTAGTAACCGAGGTGATAATTGATGATACAAGCTCAATAATAAATGTGGAGGATCCCATGGAAGCGGGGTTATTGAACCATGAAGATGTTGTGACAGATGGCTTGGTTGAGTGTACTAATGCATTGCAAGGCATGGGATCCTATTCTTATGGACCCCGCAAGCTCTCTTTGGATTTGGAAAATTGGAAGACTCCACCGACAAAGCCTTCAATCGAGGAGCCACCAACCTTGGAGTTGAAGCCTCTCCCACCACACCTCAGGTATGAATTCTAGGGCCCTACTTCTACTTTACCTGTTATACTTTCTTCTTGTTTAACCCAAGTGCAGGTAGACTCAAACCTTGAAGTGCTCCATAGGAGAAAGAAAGAAATTGAATGGACCCTAGCTGATATTCGGGGCATAAACCCCGCCTTTTGCGTGCACAAAATCATTCTTGAAGATGATGCAAAACCATTCGTGGAACATCAACGGAGGTTGAATGAGAGATGCAAGAGGTGGTAAAAAGGAGATAATCAAGTGGCTTGATGTTGGGGTTATTTATCCAATCTCTGATAGTGCTTGGACTTCACCAGTGCAGTGTGTTCAGAAAAAGGGTGGTATGAGCGTGGTGAAAAATGAAAAGAATGAGTTGATCCCTACTCGGACCGTGACTAGCTAGAGGGTTTGTATGGACTATAGAAAGCTGAACAAGGTGACCTGAAAGGATCATTTTCCATTGCCATTTTTGGACCAGATGCTTGACAGACTTGCTAAGCGGGCCTTCTATTGTTTCTTGGATGGGTATTCAGGCTACAACCAGATTCTTATAGCCCCAGAAAATCAGGAGAATACAACCTTCACCTGCTCGTACGGGACCTTTGCCTTATCTAGGATGCCATTCGGATTGTGCAATGCACCTGCTACATTTCAGTTGTGCATAATGGAGATATTCACGGACATGGCGGAGGACTTCATCGAAGTCTTCATAGACGACTTCAGTGTGGTTGGGGACTCATTTGAGGAGTGTTTGCAAAATCTTGATAAAGTTCTCGCCTGGTGTGAAGAAACTAACCTTGTGTTGAATTGGGAGAAATGTCATTTCATGGTCAAGGAGGGCATTGTCCTCGTCCATAAGATCTCAAAAGATGGCATTGAAGTTGACAAATCCAAGATCAAAGTTATCTCCAAGTTGCCTTCTCCGACTTCCGTCAAGGGAGTTCGAAGTTTCCTTGGGCATGCGGGATTTTACCGGAGGTTCATTAAAGATTTTTCCAAAGTGGTGAATCCCCTATGCAAGTTATTAGAGAAGGATGCAAAGTTTGAATTCAATGAAGAATGTATGAAGTCCTTTGAGTTGTTGAAGTATAAGTTAACTACCACTCATATCATCACCGCACCAAATTGGAGCTATCCCTTTGAGCTTATGTGTGACTCAAGTGATGTGGCGGTGGGAGCAGTCTTGGGGAAATAGGTGAACAAAATATTTCATCCCGTATATTATGCAAGCAAAACCATGAACGATGCCCAAGTTAACTATACCTTCACGAATAAAGAATTATTGGCTATTGTGTTTGCAATGAAAAACTTTAGGCCCTATCTCATGGGTGCCAAGGTGATTGTTCACACCGATCACGCGGCACTCCGGTATTTAATGACAAAGAAGGATTCCAAAGCCAGGCTTATGATATGGGTCTTGTTGCTACAAGAATTTGATCTTGAGATTGTTGATAGGAAGGGAAGCGAAAATCAAGTTGCCGATCATTTGTCCCAGTTAGAGGAGCAAGGAAGGCCAAAAGATGGTCTTGATATTAATGATGCTTTTCCGGATGAGCAGCTCCTTTAAGTTTCCATGCATGATATGCCTTGGTTTGCGGATATTGCCAATTTTCTTGTCACCGGCATCGTCCCGTGTGAGCTCTCTTCTAACCGAAGGAAGAAGCTCAGACGAGACAGTTTGGATTACTATTGGGATGAACCTTACTTGTTTAAAATTTGCAATGATGGAGTGATTCGCCGGTGTTTCCCCGAGGAAGAACAAATGAGCATTCTTGATTCTTGTCATTCATCTCCCTATAGTGGTCACCACGGTGGGGCAAGGACAGCTTCCAAAGTTCTGAGTTGTGGGTTTTATTGGCCAACATTTTATAGAGATGCTAGTGAGTTGGTGAAGATATATGACGAGTGTCAAAGAGCGGGTGGCATATCAAAGAAGGATGAAATGCCCCTCACAACGATTCTTGAAGTTGACATATTTGATGTGTGGGGCATAGACTTCATGGGCCCTTTTGTTAGTTCGTGTGGCAATACCTACATTCTTGTGGCGGTTGATTATGTCTCCAAGTGGGTAGAGGCCGTGGCTTTGCCCAACAATGAAGCCCGTAGTGTAGTTGCTTTTCTCAAGAAGAACATTTTCACACAGTTTGGGACACCTCGGGAAATTATAAAAGACGGGGGCCTCATTTTTGTAATAGAGCTTTTGATACGTTGTTTGCCAAATATGGGGTAAATCACAAGGTCTCCAGTCCTTACCATCCTCAAGCTAGTGGGAAAGTATAGGTTTCAAATGGGGAAATCAAGAGCATCTTGTCCAAGACTGTGAATACCAATAGGACTGATTGGTCAAGAAAGCTTGATGACGCGCTATGGGCTTATAGAACTGCATTCAAGACTCCGATCGATATGTCCTCGTAATGGTTGGCGTATGGTAAAGTGTGCCACTTGCCAGTTGAGCTTGAGCACAAAGTATTATGGGCCTTGAAGAGGTTGAATCTTGACTAGGACACTGCAGCAAATCTCCGTGTTGAACATCTCAATGAGCTTGACGAATTTCAGTTTCATGCTTATTCAAGATCTTTATTGTACAAAAAGAAAATGAAATATTTGCATGACAAGCATGCCAAGAACAGGGAATTCAAAGTGGGCGATTTGTTACTACTCTTCAACTCCCAATTGTGTCTCTTTCCGGGCAAGCTAAAATCCAAATGGAGTGGTCCCTTTGAGGTAGTGTTGGTAACACCTTTTGGCGCCCTTGATCTAAAGAACAAAAATGGTGAAATATTTTGGGTGAATGGGAAACGTGTAAAGCAATATTTGGGGAAGTTTGAGGATAGCCACGTGGTGTCTTTGTTGAAGTTCAATTGATATGGTAACCTGCGTTGTGTCGCGACGTTAAATCAGGCGCTTCTTGGGAGGGAACCCAAGTGATTTTTCTTTGTTTTTCATTTCTTCTTCTTAGTTTAGATTTTATTGAACTAACTGTTTGTGACATTTGTGTAGGACTTGTTTGATGCAGTGCAGGACACAATCTGGATAATGGGTTAACAATGCACAAAATCGCTGCCGCATTCCAAATTTCGTGGTTAGCGGTTGCAATTACGCTGGAGCGAATTAGTTCCGCGGACACGGAATGGTGGAACACAAAAATCCTACTCTCTGAAGTTTATTCCGCGTCCCCATCAAAAAATTCTGCAGACAGTGGCTTGTTTCCGCTGCAGCATTCAAAATTCCGTTGACAGCGGAATTGTTTCAACCTCAGTTCTTCAAAAGAAAAAAAACGTGGTCAGCACTGAATTCTGCTGCCGCACTAGGTAAAGTAGTGTGGGGTCCTAGGGTTTAGTATAAATAGATTGGGCCTCATACTTTTACCCTTTTCTCACTTCAATATTTGACAACCCTCTTTTTACTGTTCATAACATTCCCCACTGTGCATCTAAGCTCCTAGTCTTCATCCTACATCAAATCCAACTCTTGGTATGTTCAACTTCTTGATTCTACTTGTAGATTTTTACTTTTTTGTTTACTTCTTCTTAATTTTGCCTTTTTAGATGGAGTATTATATACCTAAATCACAAGAATGATTCACCAAGTGTTAATAATGAATGGGTAGTGACTTTTTGTTGCCTAATAGGGTTTGGGGTGTTCAATTTTAATTGATTAATGCCTAATTTTGTAAGATTGATAAACCTTAGTTGTGAAAAATTGGCTAGTGCATGTCTATTTTGCATTCCGCTGCAGCGGACCAAAATTTGCAGTCAGAGGATTGATGATTTGAATATACTTTATGAATATACCCTTCCTCTGCAGCGGTCAAATCTCCGTTGTCAGCGATCCCATGTTCGCTTCCGCTGTTACTTTTCCGCGGACAACGGAAGTCAGGTTCAGAGAATGGCTCAAAAAATTCTGCGGCTGCATTTGTTTTTCCACTACAGCAGTAATACTTTCGCAGTCGCGCCCAGTTTTCCACGCTCAGCGCTTTTCAACTTCAGAAGGAGGGTAGTCTGCCTCCTACCTTTTCGCTGCAGTGGTCATATTTCCGCTGATAGCGGTTGGCATTCCGCTGCAGCGGTCCTCTTTCCGCTGAGCTTTTTTCAATGATAACCTTCTGCAACATATACCCGTTTGCATCTATTGTGTAATTGTATACCATATTCTAATGAACTTTCATTGATGATGTTTGCAGACAACGGTTAGATCGAGAGGTGGCCTAGACAAACAACCCGGAAGAGGATATTCCTCTCGGGGACGGGGAAGGGGTAAACAAGCAGCAGCACCACTAGCCCCGAGAAAGATAATTGGAAACAAGACAACACTTCGAAGGCCCACTCCAGACCCCTCAGAGTCAAGTGAATATGTTCCCTCTCGAGAAATTTCGGATGGGGATAGTGGACCATCCCAAGCGCAGGCACAGTCCCAACCTCGGCGTCTCGTGAATGATCCAACCTCTACATCGGGCTCTTCGGATAGCTTGGGGTTATCTAGTGATACTCCACCTCCTCCGGCCCTCGATGCAGAAGTTCCATCAACCACACCTGCTCCAGTTGACCTTGACAGTGATGATGATTCCCCAGATGATGGAAGGGGTGTGATACACAAACAAGGGGGCTACTCAAGTCTCGGAATACGGCGGTGTGGCAGGACCGATTTTTCATTGAACAGACTTATCACAAATTTAGAGAGTGGTGGACCCAGAGGTCATTCGTGTTGGAGAGACCTTTTATTGAGAGGGACCTTCTACCCCACAACCCAAACGTCAAAAGGCAATTCAATGAGAGGGTGGGGTGTAAATTCTTCACCAGAAATATTCCTAAGGCCAATGAATTTGTGGTCAAAGAATTCTATGCCAATGTTGCCCACATTAAAAAGGGCACATACCTGACCAAAGTTCGAAACAAGAAAGTTTTGTTCAATGGCGAGGCACTCAATGATTATGTTGGTTTCAACCATGGAGAAGGTGGAGTTAGGTGAGTTAGCTCGTCCGTGGCTGGCCTCCCTGATTGCTATTCCTGGTACCATTCCGGAGTGGTTGACAGCAGAAGATGCTATCTTCTGAAACACATTGAGTTTTAAGGGAAAGGGTTAGGAGACATTTGTATGCAGCAAGATAGACCCCACCTTGCATGATAGTGACATGCCACTTTCCCGTGCTCTTATTATGAGGGCCATTATGGCAGGGTTCCCGATTAACGTCGGGAATATCATGGCAAGGGTGATCAACAGGACAATCCAGAAGAATGAGCATTCATATCCCTTCCCGCACTTCCTCACTATGTACTTCCAAGACTAGGGAGTTGAGGGAAGGGACTTTGATCAGAAGGTGAAGCCGAAATTGCCATTCTCTTGGTACAGTTTGAAGGGCCCGGACAACCCCAAATAAAAGAGCAAAGCCACCGCTCCTTCAGGTTCTGAGCCTTCTACTGCTGTTGAGGGGTCCTCTGTTGCCATGCCACAGCCTCCCTCCGGACCATCTACCTCTGTGTATGCCTCAGTTCCATCCTCTTCCACATACCCTCAGACTGCTCTGAGGGTGACCCAGACATTAGCAGGTATCAGCAACTGGCAGCAGGTAGCTTCTTCAAAGCTATCTGACCTATCCACTGTCGTTGCAGCCCAGACAGCCCCAGCCCAGATTCAGTTGTCTCCAACATTGGAGGAGACCTTTAGGAGCTTAGTTGAAAACCAAAAGAAGATCTTGGAGTCCTTGGGCACACACGAGAAAAGAATCAGGTCCTTGGGTAAGGCAGTGAAGAAGATGAAGAAGAGTTATGATGAGATGAAAAAGACCCAGGAGGAGCTGAAGAAGGAAGTAGCCAAGATCACGACATCGGGGGACACCCCCTTGATCTACTCATATGAGTGTCTGCCCCTGCAGCTCAGACAGCACAGGTTCCAGAGCAGAAGGCTACTTCTGCACCAGAGTCATCCCCTAGACTGATGATATGGAGATCCAACTGGAGGATCCCGAGGGAGATGCATCTACCCAGCCTCAGGAACCTGTCATGGTGCCTGCCGCTGATCCTACCACTGCAGCTGACCCAGTCGCGATGCAGACAGAGGCACCTTAGGGAGTTCTCTTTTACTCTCTACCCCTTCCCCTACTCTATTATTTCATTTAGCATTGAGGGAAAAACTAATCCTTATTTGGGGGGGGGAGGGGGGGGTGGCCTCATTTGGTGATTCAGACATTCGGATGATATTTTTGGTCTGTAATAACTCGTGCTACTGTTTTCTTTTCTTTATTTGCATTCCTCATACTTAATTTCCGTAATTTTTGATTGTTTTTATCTTTGGTATGTATATAAAAAGTTTCCTTTTCATGTATATATTCATTCCCCTCTTATGTATATTCGTCTTAATCTCTTATTGTCCATATTCATTTTTACTTTCCGTAACTTTACTTTATAACTTCTTTTATAATTTTCGTTTATAGTTTAGCTTCTTATTTCCTTTAGTCGCTTATTTTTGAACTTATAGCTTCTTTTTACTTTTTCGTTATCAATAAGCCTTTGGTTTTCATAATGCCACAGTTCTTTCCAAGGGCGAAAATTGTGTGAACCAGGTGTCTCTTCCCTACGATAGATGGCGTGACGACCTTCTTAAGGTATTGAGTCTGTTTTTCTTTTTGTTTTTGTTTTTCTTTTATTTGGTAGTAATGAATAAATGTGACTCGGGTAATCTTCACTTGGCACCAGCATATTTACCTTTGACCTCATGGTTAGAGGCAAATTGTAGACGAGTCTAGCTCTAGTTGTGACCCTTAGAATCTTGAGTTGTCTAGAACTGTCATCGAGTGGTGCTTGCAGCCATATGTGAGTATTCAATCTAAGTTAAAGTTGTTGTGGGCCCTCGACTCTATTCTCTTTAACAATCCTATAGCTTGAGAGGTTAGATTTGGAATTGCAATCCCAAGTGTCGTGCCAACAAGTCTAGAACTTGCCCCAAGTATTTTTAAAGGCGAAACTCTAAGTGTAGCTCGACTTGAGAAGTGATTATAGGCTCTCCTTGGTCCCCTTTTGAATTTGAAGACTTCCATAGCCTACTATGATAATATCCTTAGTCAACTCCTTTGAGCCTAAGCCTTTTTCCTTCAAAACCACATTACAAACCTTCATCTGTTCTATAATGACCCTCTCTTGGCACCCAATCTTTCCTGAGCATTCATGATGAACAATAGTCAAAAACATAAGTTTGGGGGAGAGACAAGGAAATTCACAGTGATGAAAGATTCAAGGAACAAAAAGGAATTGATGAAAAAGGAAAGGCAAATAAAAGGTTGAAAAGCCAAAAAGAAACAAGTGAAAAAGAAAAATAAAGGCTAAAAATGAATCAATGAAACAATGTTTAAAGGCTTGGAATGATGAAAGAAGGAGAAAAATGAGCCTCAAATAGAAGAAAGAGAGCAATGAATCTCTCTAAGTTCCCCAAGAAAGAGAAAATGACTCAAAGAGTCGAGAAAAACATGAGCCAAAGTGTGAAATGGAGTGCTTAAGAAAAGATATTCTATCATAGTTTATTATGCCCGAATTTGATCCAAAAAACCTTCATTACATCCAGTTAAAGCCCTATAGGATTTCAAGTTGAGTGAGCTTACATTAGTGGTGATTTACACGAGGAGAAAGCCTATGGTACTTAGAGACGGTCTTGTGGCATTCTATTGAGAGTGAAGAGCGCACTTCTTGATAATCGTGGTTTTGAGCGTGCATTCTATAAGGTGAGATGGGATCATGGAGAGTAAAGGAGAAAGAGTCTGAGATCCACAGTGACTTACGTGAGAGAGCGAAGCTATTTGATGAATTGAGTCAACTCTTGACGCTTTGGTGTCACATTAGATCTAGGGAACTAAGAAAGTCATTGCGTAACGCTGTCAATAATGCATTTGTGTTAAAGCTAATTGTTAGTCCCAACTGAAACTTGATGAAGTTACATTTGAATAGCTGAAATTTTACTTCTTTTTCTTGCGGAGGTTGGAAGTACCTTGTTTGCTTGAGGACAAGAAAAAGCTTAAGTTTGCGGGAGTTGATAACTAGGGATTTTTACCTACTATTTACTCTATTTTGCTTAAGTTTTGGGGTAAAAATGCACTAAGGTATTCCCGAAAACTAATGCAAGGTGCTTATTTGCAGGGTTTGGATCAAATAGAGGCAAAAAGGCCAAAACTAACTTACAAGGAGACAAACTTGCACAACCATGGACTCAATAGAACCGCTGACAGCGCAATTTTAACGTTGCAGCGGAAGCTTGACCACTATGGAGGAATCCTAAGAGCTGCAGCGAAAATAGATTCAGAGAGCTGGAATTTGACCCCTTTGGAACCGCTGAGAGAGCAACAAAAGCGCGGCTGCGAAACCTTTAGCGTGGCTGCGAAACCTTTAGCGCGGCCGCTGTGGGAAATCCGCTTAGAGCAAAATGGCAAGATCAGAGAGTTATCAAAATTGTCCCATCTCAACAAGATTCTGCTGGGAGCGAAAACACAGTTCAAAGAAAGTACCAGAGATCCAAAATTGAAGAAGCGCGGTCCGCGCTCTTAATTGCGCGGCCGCAAAAGTTGTTCCGCTGGGGTGCTTGGTTTTCCGTTGACAGCGGTGTAGACATGTAATTTTTTACCCTCCCCAAGATTTTACACATTTTAGCGTATAAATATTTAGTTTAGGCATAATATCACAATTTTAACTTGTTTTGACTCTTTTACTTTATTTTATCACAAAATTTAAATTACAAATAAAAAATATTTTTCTTTTTTTCAACTAATTGATATTTTACCTAGTTTCTTTTAGTTCAGAAAATTAAAAAGATACAAAAATAATTTTACTTTTAGTATTTTATTTTATTTTTAGTAGTTTATTTTAATTAAGGGTGATTTTTATATTTTTTGGATATATTATATTATATTTAGTCCTTTTAGCCTAAATAAAAAAACCCAACAAGAAGGGGTCCAACCCAATTTCCTAAAATCCTTACACCCTAACCCTATCCTCTTCTTCTACACCCTAAGAAAGACACACCCTAAAAAACTAGCAGATCCTACCACAACACCATAACTGCTGCCATCCCTTCACCTCTATCACCACCAATCCCGCCGCCGCGAGCCCAGATCTCACCAGAAATTCGGAGACCAACCACCCGACTCACCCCCAGCCCCAAAACACAAAAATCAGCCACCACCCATAATGAAACTCGTTGGAGTGCCGTATCAATTGGGATTTAGGATTAGCAGTTGGTTGCGGTGAAATTGTCGGTAGTGTCAATCTTCAAGCCACATAACTTTGACGTTATTTCATCAAACCATTATTAGTATTATTTTTCGTTGGAGCAATACTTAAATATTTTCCTTCCAATCACTAATACTTCTCTTTTTATTTCTTCCTTCAATATGATTTCATGCTTAATCTATTGAATTAGTGGTTGCAAACACCGATTCATGCCTTTTCGACTAGGGTTGTTCTTGAGAAAGATGACCCAAGTCTAAGTAAAATAGGCTAACAAGGAATTGGGGTGAATTAAAGAGATCGATATCCCTAATTAAACGGTAGAACCTAGAGATAGTAATACCCGACTTTAGCCAATTTCACTTGCTTTGTTGAAACACCAATTAGGCTTGAGAAAGCCAATTCGGGAAAAGTCACCCAAACTACCGAGAGGTATAGGGTGAATAATTGAGTGTGAGGTTATTTCACGAGCCCATAATCAATAAGTTTATCCTAGATTTTAGGTCCCGTTAGATACTCGCCTAGGCGTAAGTTTCATCCCTAGTGCCCTTTATAACTTGATAAAACCTTCACAAAAATATTGTAGTTACTTGTTCTTAGAAATATTTAGTATTATAACTAGTAGAGAACCAAAACTACATTTGTTTAGAAGAGTAACTAAGAAAAATATACATTGCTAAATCTGATAGGAACCCAACTCCAATATTCTAATTCCATGTGGATTTCGATCCCGATCCTATCTGGTAAAAGCTACATCGACCCCACCTTGCCATTCTATAGTGTTATAGGTAGGACCTCGATCAACCAGCTTCAGGGAGCGAGAGTATTCTTGTAACGACCCAGCCGGTCGTTTTTTGTGTTGGGACTCCGTTCCCATAAATGACTCTTTCCATAGCGGCTACTCGTGCCTTATGTCTTGTTTGGGCAGGTAATTCGAGATTCAGAAGTGTGTTGGCCAGTTCAGGAACACTTGGTTCCTGAAGGCAAGCCTATTTGGCTAATTTTGGTTCTGAGCAGCATTTTGATCAAACAACCTCGGAATCGAGTTCTGACAGCTCCAGCAACTCCAGATGATGATTTCGGACTTGGGAGTGTGTTCGCCTCGGGTTTCTGATGACCCGGGAGTATTTCGGCACCTGAATTGGAATTCAGGATTTCATAAGATTTAGAATTCAGCCCGGAATTGAACCTCGTGATATCATGGTCCGAATGGAATTCCGGAACTGGCAATAGTTCCGTATAGTCATTTATGACTTGTCCGCAAAATTTGGGGTCATTACGAGCAGTATAGACACGTTCGGCGTATTGGTGAGCCATTGAAATTTTCTTGAAACTTAAGTTTGAAACTAAGGGGTTTTGGAGAGTGATTTCTAGTTGGATGATGTTTTTAGTGTTCTGGGAGCTCCAGCGAGTCCGTCATATGATTTGGGATTGGTTTGTGTAATTTGTCGGGGGCTCGGGTGGGCCCAGGGGTCTCCCGGACCCCAATCGGGGTAAAAAACTAGCAATTTCATAGCTGGTGTGGTTGCTTCTGGTGTGACCGCACCTGCGGTCCATCAGCCGCAGGCGCGAGCTCGCACCAGCGGCCAATCCCTCGCAGGCGCGGCTCCGCAGGAGCAGACAAAAGTCCGCAGGTGCGACCTCCCCAGGGCCCAGGCCAAATCGCAGGCGTGACCCTTTTTCTGCAGGTGCGAGTCCGCACTTGCGAACCAAGGGCCGCAGGGGCAGAAACTGCTGGGAAATTCTATAAAAGGCCCATTTCGTGAATTTTTCTTCCCAAACACATTTTTTCCTCCATTGTTGCACACCCCAAGAGCTCCAGAGCAGTGATTTCGGCCTAAATAACCCAGGTAAGTAATTCTTTGGCTTTCCGCATGTTTATTACTTCCATTCTTGAGGAATTTCCACTTCCAAAANGAATTTTTCTTCCCAAACACATTTTTTCCTCCATTGTTGCACACCCCAAGAGCTCCAGAGCAGTGATTTCGGCCTAAATAACCCAGGTAAGTAATTCTTTGGCTTTACGCATGTTTATTACTTCCATTCTTGAAAAATTTCCACTTCCAAAATTCATAAAAATCCACGGGAAGGCTTGGAAAAATAGAGGGTTTTGAGAAAATTGAATTTCTGATTTTTGGGCCACCATAGGATGATTAA
>ML244473.1:14118-76830 GCA_005239495.1 Nicotiana undulata
ATTGATATGAAGCATTGTAAATAAGTTGAACGGTTATGGCAACACCTTGTGCATAAATTGCTGCTTGATGAAAGTTTGGGATGCCTTGAGCCCAAGTAAATGAATTGTTAAATGTGAATTTGTGATCCTTGAAAGGAAGGCACATGTGATGAAATTGTTTGGTGTTTTTGTTGCATTTGTGATCCTTGAAAGGAAAGCTCTTATAATGAAATTGTTTGTTGTTGTTGTTGCTATTGTGATGAAATTATTGGTGGTGTGTTATGAAATATAAATTGTCAGGAGGGGTCGGGTTGCGCGCCTCAACACGAAGTAATAAGGTGTGGGCTGTGGTGATAAGGGTGATCGAGGTAATAAGGGTGGACGGGGTAATAAGGGTGGCCGAGGTAATGAGGGTGGAAAAGTGATCTTTATCACTATTGATATGAAATTGATGAAACTCGTGAATATGGTGGTATTGGAAAGGGAAAAAGGAGAGATTGTAAAATTGTTGACTTTGATTGTCTCTTTCCGTGTGTTTTGATTGTTGGTCATATTGTTGTCCTTTTTCTTATCTGTGTATTGGTTGATTGTACTTGGGATAAACTTTGTTCATACATACTAGTACTTTGTTGTTGTTGTTGTTGTGATGAATTATTGGTGGTGTTGTTATGAAATATAAATTGTCAGGCGGGGTCGGGTTGCGCGCCGCAACACGAAGTAATAAGGTGTGGGTTGTGGTGATAAGGGTGGAAAAGTGATCTTTATCACTATTGATATGAAATTGATGAAACTCGTGAATATGGTTGTGTTGGAAAGGAAAAAGGAGAGACTGTAAAATTGTTGACTTTGATTGTCTCTTTCCATGTGTTTTGATTTTTGGTCCTACTACTGTCCTTTTTCTTATCTGTGTATTGGTTGATTGTACTTGGAATAAAATTTGTTCATACATACTAACGTCCCTTTTGCCGGGGGCGCTACATCTTTTATATGGATGTGGGTGGTTCCATAGCAGGTAGCTCAGCCCGCCGTTAGTGGTACCTCCTCTTCATCTCTTCAGCAGTTGTGGTGAGCCCCTCTTCTCCTCGGGACCGTGTGTGGATTATACCACCCTCTTTTGCTTATGTTGTAAAGGTATAGTCGGGGCCTTGTTACCGGCAAGTTATGTAAAAATACCTAGTATTCGTAGAGGCTTCTTAAAGTTATGAATGTATTATGTATGTTTGGATCAATCGTTAAAATGCTAAAAGAGGAAACAAATGGAGATATGTTGTAAAATGTACTTTGAAGCTAAAATCGGCTAACTCACACAAAATAATGTATGTTATGAACGCGGGGTAATACGTTGGGCAGGAAAGGCAATCCAGGTCCGCTTGATTAGGTTCACCCGGTTAGGCGCCGGTCTCGTCCCTCAATTTTGGGGCGTGACATTTTTAAAGAAGAATACCAGATAAACTTAAAATCATCTCAGATCTACAAGGATCTGAACAGACTCAAGTAGGAAGAGACTAGGGTTTTGAAGAATGGAGAGAAAAATCCAGTTAAGAACCGAATTTTAAGCATAAACATAATGATAACAATACTCACAAACATAGCGATGTACACAAGGCAGGTTCATCGAAGAAACAAAGAGTTTAGGTCGATACTGAGTTGAGTCTCTTGAGATTCCTTCAAACCACGAAGGAATCGAACAACCAGTGAAGGTAAGGGTCGGTTGGGGCCTGAAATCAAAAGGAAACCCCATAGAACGAAGGGTTTTCCGGTGACGGCAACTAGGGTTAGGGGAGAGTCTGAGAGAGAATAGAGGAGAGAAAGGAAACGGGGGCGGCAAAATTAGGAGAATGGGTAGGGTTTAGAGGTGTTAGGGGGTAATTAAAAAGGGTAATTGATCCTGGACCGTTGATCTTTTTAGATTAACGACCAGGATTTGATATGGGGGAGGGGAGGGTAGGCGGGTTAGGAATTAGGTTTGGGCTATGAATTTAATTGGGCTAGGTCCGAAATAAAAACAAAATTGAAAGAGGTTATTCGTTAAATACCCAATTATTTGATAAAATAATTTTATAAAATAGCTAATAAATGATAAAAAATGCTATTGGTGTATAAAAATAATTTAAAGTAATTACTTAATATTATAAAAATATAAAAAGTTATTTTCTGGTGAAATAAAGTAATTATGCACACATAGGCTATTTTGCAAAGTTATTGCAACTATGACCCTACGAATGTAAATATGGCTATTCATGAAATAATTAAGCTTAATATAAATATGAATGATAAAATTAAGCCAATACAATTACCTTAAAACCATTTGTGATGTAATTAGTAATCAGTTATAGAATAAAATACTGGGATAAATTAATTAAAAGTCCTTTAAAAATGCAAAAATTATGAAAAAATATTAATTGATGCTCATGCATTGTTTTGAAGAAATATATGCATTTTTGAAAATAATATAGGAAAAAATTGGGTATCAACAAGGGATATACATATCAATGCCTACATGTCAAATTATGAATGTCACAATAGCGTATATCATGAAGAAGAATGCATCTTTATGCCTATATGCCAAGTATGTGTGTTAAATGAATGATTTTACGATGATATTCCCAGGTACTCTCACCTTCAACATACTCAATATATATGTCTCATTTGCCCATTTCACAATACACACAAAATCACTCAGCACTCTACGGGTGCCTGGCTCATAAGCCATTCACCAAAGCACATGCATATATAGCATCGTGTCTGCGCTCACTGCTGGTATGTCAGAATCCGGAGGGGCGGATCCTACCCAAGCGCTAATATAAAGCCTATAAGTCCTGCTGCGACGTGCAGTCCGATCCACAATAATAAATAAGCCAATAAGGCATGTTGTCACGTGTAGTGATCACGCTCAACTGTGTCGATTAAAAGACTAAGCGGGCGTTGCAAATATAATCCGGGGTATTATGCCCAGAGTCGAATCCCACAGGGAATTAATGTATCAATTGAAGTCTTTAGAGTACTAAATTCTCACTAGTCAACTTCCTCAAATTTTGTGAATATTACTTGGTGTTGTTTTTACTACTACAGCTGAACAGAATAAATAAAACTAATATTAACTAACAAGAAGTTGTAAACAATTGGATTAAAGGTCTAAGATTATCGTTTTCCCCGTTTTAATTTCCCTTATTGTATATTTCTTATAGCTTTGACTTAGTTATCTCTATCAATCATGAACCCTGCAGTTATCATAAATCTCTCCCAAGTAATTATGATAATTTATTAGACGCACTTTCCCAAGTTACGCTAGCTAGATTTCATTACAATTCACTTTAGATTGCACCCGAGGTATCGTTATCCCTAATCCAACCTCTAAACCCTCGGTTATGACTCTCGCCTATACTCCGGGAGTGGTGTTGTTCAACCAACTACCTAAATATGCACTCTCTCTCAAGTAGATGCATACTAAATAGGAACAACTAATTGAGGGCCCTTCAATCAACTACAACAAAAACGTAGTTGAACAAATAGAGATTAATAACCAAATCAAAACTATATTAATATATCAACGAGTTCATACCCAACGGGTTCCACCAACAACCTTAGAACAAGGAAATTAGCTACTCATGCTTAAGAATAACAAAAACCCAAAATAATTCATAATACTCAAAAATAGAGATGAAAAGAAGAAGAATTAAAGATCTAATTGTTGATTCTCTTCTCACAATGAGTTTGCCTCCTAATTGATGCTAAGAATAGACTACTCCTCCTCTTGGGCGGATTTACAATGTTTATATAGGGTTTTGGCAAATAAATCTTGCACTTAAGTCCTTCAAGTTCCAGATTTTCCAGCACTCGCCCGCGGTCGCGGCAGGAACGCGGCGCAATCGCGGTCGGCTTCAGTGATTTCTTTTAACTGATGACTTCCACCGCGGTCCATCCGCGATCGACCGCGGCCGCGGTGGACCCTGCTTCAGCCAAATTCGACTCTTTTTCTTGTGCAATTCAACGGGTTCTCTTTGATTGGCCTCAAACTTCCTTAATTGACTCCAAATTGCTCCAAAGTTCTCTTCTGGTAGAATATATCCTGCAAAGCACGAAAAACACTAATCAGAGCATTTTGTTATCAATATTTACATTAAAAACATCATAAAATGTGGTTCATTAGGGGCGAAACTATAGTCTAATTCACCTATTATCATGTAGCCCGATCTGTAATAATAATGGTAATAAAGCCAATATGGACTGCTCTGGTGTGCAGACCGCTCCACAATAACAATCATAACACGGCTCTCAGGTCCACCTCAGTCATCAATCGCTCAAGTCTCAAGGACTCACAATATCGTACCACTCGGCCCAAACAATAATAACGTGTGATGTAATAATGAATGATGAACAAAGACTGAGATATTATATGTGGATGAAGAATCATGAATAAGTATATAATTACAGTTAGAGCAGATAACTCCAAACAACAAAAATAACCTTATTAGGTCTCAACCGAATAAGCATACATGATTCACAACTCATATAATCAAACAAGTAGGAAGAACATGGATGTAACAAGATATAACAACAAAACAAGTCCGCTCGCAGTCTAATAGTCAACTAGAATCATCATTTTCTCAGATGCACGCCCATACGCTCGTCACTTAGCATGTGCATCACCTCAATACATCTCTTATAACATGGTTCCCAGGGTTAAATACCCTAAAATAAAAGTTTAGATGTGTTACTTACCTCGAACAAGTCAAATCCAATACTAAGCAAGCCAAACAATACTATAGAAATGTCATCCCACACATATCGGCCTTTGAACGACTCGAAACTAGCTAAAAGCAAGTAAAATATATCAAATAATGCCAAAGGAAACACTCCCAACCAATAAAGATTGAATCTTAAATCGAAAACCCAAAAGCAACCAAAAAGTCAAACTCGGGCGTGTACCTCAAACTCCAACAAAACTCACGAAATCCGACAATCCATTCAATTATGAGTCCAACTATACTAATTCCACTCAAATCTGACTCCGAATCGATGTTCAAAACTCAATAATTAACTTTAGGAAAGTTTAGACAACCCCCTCCCCAATTTCTCTTTCAAAATCACCAATCAATTACCAAAATCAAAGATGGAATGACATAATAAAATCAATACCGAGTAGAAAACACTTATCCCAATCCATGTGATGAAAATCGCCTCCAAACTCGTCCAAATCCGAGCTCCATAGCTCAAAATATGATAAAATGTTTGAAATCTTCGAGAATAGAGTACTTATAATCATTGAACAACCATCGCAATCGCGGGATATCCTACGCGACCGTGAAGAGCAGACTCTACTTTCCCCAAAAAATGCACTACGTGTTTGCGATAAAGCTCACGCTAACGCGATGCCAAAACAGACCAAAGCTCCGCAAATGCGACATGACATACGCGAACACAATTAAGGATCCATCAATTGCCAACTCTCCTTTGCGCTTCTATGCGAACGCGCTGATACGATGCGTGCACGAACACCAAGCCTCATAGAGCTACGCGAACGCGACAAGAAGTCCGTGAACACGATGAAGAAATTATGCAGCTCCATATTACACATCACGTTCGCGTACATAGTATCGGGATCGCGAAGACCATCTGAGACATCAGAAAACCACAAGTTCAAAAATGAAAGGAAACGGTCCGAAATCGATCCGAAACTCCCACGAGCCTCTCGGGACCCGTACGAACATACCAACAAGCCCCAAAGCATAATACGGACCTACTTCGGGCCTTAAATTACACATAATAACATCTAAATCATGAATTACACCTTGAATAAAATTTAATGAACTTTTGAACTTTCAACTTCCAAAACTTGCGTCGAGTCAATCAAATCAACCCGAAATGACATCAAATTTTACACACAAGTTCGAAATAACATAACAAACCTATTTAAATTCCCGGAACAACAATTCGAACCCCATATCATCAAAGTCAACTCGTGGTCAAGCTTATGAGCATTCCAACATTCAAATTTCCAATTTTCGTCAAATAGTGTTGAAACCTTCTAGAAACATCCAAATGAAAATTCGGGCATACACCCATGTCCAAAATCATCATCCGGACCTAACGGAACTATCAAAACTCTGATTCGAGGTCAAATACACAAAAGTCAAACTTGGTCAACTCTTCCAACTTAAAGTTTTCTAATTGCGAATCAGTCTTCCAAATCAATCCCGAGTCACCTTAAAACCAAAACTGACAACCCACACAAGTCATAATACATCATATGAAGCTATTCAAGACTTCAAATAGCTGAACAAAACGCAAATGTTCAAAACGACCGGCTGGGTCGATACAGATACCATCAAAGTCAACTCCCTGTCATGCTTGTGAACTTTTAAAACCTACAAATTGCCTACTTCTGGCAAATAGAGCAAAAATATCTTAGGAACCTACAAATCCAAATTCGAACATACTCCTAAGTCCAAAATCACCATATAAACCTATTTGGACAATTAAATCACCAACTCGAGGTCGTTTACATAAAAATTAAACCTTCGGCAACTCTTACAACTTAGCTTTTGGAACTAAGTATTCAATTCATTCCAAAATCTTTCCCGGAATCAAACCAACCATCCTGCAAGTCACAAAACAATAATAAAACATACATGAAGCATCAAAATAGGGAAATATGACTCAAATATACAAAACTGCCGCATGTCATTACAACATTACTTATTATTTGGGACTAGGGAATCACTTTCGTTCAAAAGATTGAGTCATTAATTTTGCGCATTATATTATATGGTACATAATTTTATTCTTTTTCCTCTTTTTGTATAATTAAGCCAACAAGACAAATAGCTCTTTTGGCCAAGTTATAAAAATTAACTTATTTTGAGTAGTGGTTTTTCTCAAAAGTATTTTCGGTGAGAAGTAGTTTGTGTTTGACTAATTAATTTGAAAAATACTTCTGAGCAACAATTAATGTTTGACCAATCTTCAAAAAACTGCTTCTAAGTGTATTTTTCTCAAAAGTATTTTTCATAAAAGTGCTTTTGGAAAGAAGCTATTTTTTTCTTTTTCTCCAAAACTGCTTCTGCTTCTCCTCAAAAGTGTTTTTTTTCCTTTTAAAGACTTGACCAAATACCTTAATTTAGAGAAAAAAAATGGCTAGCTTAATGTCATTACTATTATATACAAAATCTTTCATCTGTGTCATATATATGTTGGGAACATCCTTTATCATGTTTGGAAAAAATCAAAGCACCATCCTTGGTAATTCATAAAAACGCTCCACTTTTTCTACATGCATGCGCAACATAACATTTGGTAATTTAAATCCATTACAAATTTAATTACCTTATAATTTATTTTTATTTATACAATGTAATAGTTATAATTCCTTTCATGTTACAATTAAATATTTAATATTTAGAATGAGCTAATATTAAGAATTGAATCAACAAAATTAAATTGATTCTTTAATGTTGAGAATTAATAATTAAATATTAATTAGTTAGCCAAAAAACAATTCAATAATATTCTCTTCATAAAATGAGTAAAAATTATTTTTTCAAGTTAACAAAACTCTTAGCTAGCGTTTGATAATAGATTCCCAAACTTCTTCTGAACAATTTGATTTGGGTGAAGTTTTGTTTGAAGATGAAAATGTGTTTGGACATCAATTTTCAAAACATATTTCATTTTTTTTTTGAAAAAGCATGAAGCATGACTTATATTCACAAGTTCTAAAAATTATCACAAATACACAATAATACCTTCATCAATAACATTCATTATCATTATCACAAACCATAGTCCTGAACATAAATAAATTTGGTACAAAATTATCATTTTTATAATGAATTATATTATACACTATTAGATGACCGAGAAGACGAAGTAACATTGTTACAAAATAATAAATGGTGGGCTTTTTTACAAAATATAAAAGTTTGGGACAATTTTTAAAATATGTAATGGTAATATTTTGGGCCATTTTGAGTATATGCCAAAATATGAATAAAATTTATGATCAAATATATATTTGTCAAATTATTTTTTGACAAAATTTATAGACAAACGGGTCCTTAAATTATATAAATTTATTTCCATAAAAATAGTATTGGCGGTATGAGTACCCTCACAAAACATGTACCTTAAAACTAATATTAATAAAGTTGAACGTACCCAAAAAAACCCAATGAAGAAAAGAAAAACAAAGGGAAAATAAAAAAGAAAAGAAAGGACAACCCAATGGTAGTAGTTGACAATTGTTCTTTGTCTGGCGATTATGCCCTCTAGACTTTCCCTTGAGAAAGGGGCACTAATGTAATTGCAGAAGCAACTCCTGCATATATATAGACATCTCCTAGGGTTTTACTCGACCCCCATAGAGCAAGGCATTTTTCCTCCTCTTCGGCCGTCATAGCAATTTGCGCTTTGTGCTCGCTCGTCTGCTCCTCTCAAGGTTAGCCTTCTCCGTTTCCCCAAAAACCCTTTTAAGATTCTTCGTATTTTTTCTAATTCCCAATCTGTTTCCATGAATTTTCTGTTTCTATTTTATGGTTAAACATGTTCACCGTTTTAGTAGTTTCACCAATCTCTGTTAGTTCTGTTCAAATGCATAGTGTGACTCAATCTGTTCTTCAAATTTTGTTTCTTTTCCATGTTGATTGCAGAAAACTCTTTATAGGATTTCTGTTTAATCTTTTGTCCATGCTCAGTTTGTTTTTAAGTTTTAACAATCTGTTCGTATCATTGAAGTTTGAAATCTGTTCGTTTTGTGTGGCTATCGTTGGTTATATAGATCAATATGATGGTGGGGCTATGTCAAGTCTGAAATTAATTTCTCCAAATTAATGTTTTAGCACAATATTTTTGGCCCTTTCTGCTAATCGTTTCACTATAATATTTGAACCATTCAAAGGTTTTATCCTTGATATACCTATTATTTTTGTTGTTTAACAGCTTGTTTGGATGGTTGTTACCTATTGTATTGTATCATATTGCTACTTAAATACAATGTTTGTTTTGGTTGTTACTTAAATTTTATAAATGTGTCATTTTAGGTAACGGACCGATTTGGTGTGGTTGTTTTGTTATCTTGTCTTTTTTCACTCTCTTCTTGCCCTTCATTATTATTAATTAATTTTATTTTAACAGTTGCACTACCTTTTTATATAATAAAAGTACCCTTTATCATAATTTTTCTTTATAATATTGCAAGTTTATTCTTCATGTTTGTGCTTGATATTATGAAATAACAACAAATGATACAATCTATCCAAACATTGTATTTGTCAAATAATACTGTATACATTACGATACACATTATGAAACGATGTGTAACAACCATCTAAACAAGCTGTAAGTTGCTGACATTTTAAAGATTATTTACACTATCACTAGTTTGAACTTGTGATTCTAGGCTTACCATCTTTACTTAACACCAAAATGTGTATAAAGAGATTTGCCCAGAATTACCTGATGAATGACCTAACAAGACTTATTTTGCAATTTGCAGTATGGAGTCTGCAACCAAGCACGCTATTGTGGTGAAAGTCATGGGCCGTACTGGGTCCAGAGGACAGGTAACTCAGGTGAGAGTCAAGTTTCTTGATGACCAGAACAGGTTTATCATGAGAAATGTCAAGGGACCTGTCAGAGAGGGTGATGTATTGACATTGTTGGAGTCTGAGAGAGAGGCTAGAAGGTTGCGTTGAAGGGACATGCTTTTAAATTCCATATGGAGCTGGTTTGAGTATTATACTGTCCTAGATTTTGTTATAGTCTTTTAATGTTATGTTTTGTTTCTGCAAGACTTTGGTTAATTGTGGACAAGAATTTTAGTGCCGAGCTCAGTTGTTTTGGTGATGTTTGTAATCCATGACGGTTGAGTAATTTTGGTGGTATTGCAAGTTTTGATAATATTTTGTGATCATTCGTAGCTGGTTTTTGCTCTCTATATCTTTACTCAGTCTAACTTGTTAGCATGCTTGTCGGATAACACTATTGTTGCTAAGACATCTCCTTTGTTTTATTAGGGTTGAAGTTCTTAAGCATTTGCTGGTGTAACTTTATACTAGAAAACCAGAGAAATAAAGATTGGAATTGCTGTCTAGGAAATGAAATGATAAGAATGGGATAGGGAAGTCTCGATTTGTAACGAAAACACCAAGTATAGGATGCTTTCTTCTAGGGAAGGAGGGTGGTTGTTTTTTGCCTTGGACAATATTTTCCAACAGAAGTAGAGAAATATATGGAAAGCATTTGTTTATGCGTTTGCTCTAGTTGGGATGTTCAAGATTGGCGTGTCTTATGTTTTCTTGATTGCTATTTATAGAAAGCGTCATGTTCATCCAATTTGTCTTTCTCATTGATCTTTAAAGTTGTCTAAGAACCCTTGTTTGGCCCCTTTTTTGCTTGTTTAACTTGATTAATTCCTCTCGTAATCCATAGCCGTAGAAATTGCACGGCGCCTTATTTGGTCGTCCCCATTTAACTTATACTCATATTTTTAAAATTATTTAACCTATACCCTAATTTTTACAACTTCAGGCGTTGCTTTCCTAATACCGATGCGAAACTTTAGCTTATATAGTGCTGAAGTTTTTACAACTTAACTAAATAACTTCAGTATTTTCTGCTAAAGTTTTTCAAAAAGTTTTTTATGAGAAACTATTGAATCTACAACTAAACTAAATAACTTCAGCATCTTCTGCGGAAGTTTTTCAAAAAGCTAATGACGACAAAACGAATAAATCAAGGACAAAACTTCAGCATATAGAGTGCTGGAGTTTTTACAAATGAACTAATTAAAAAATGAACTAATTAACTTCAACAGAAGATGCTGAAGTTTTTGAAAAAGTTTAATGACAAAACTAATTAATCCAGGCCAAAACTTCAGCTTATTTAGTGCTGAAGTTTTTACAAATGAACTAAGTAACTTCAGCACTTCTGCTGAAGTTTTTGAAAAAGCCTAGAATGCTGAAGTTTGTGTAATTGTCTTTACTACTTCAGGTCCGTATGCCTGAATATATGCGAAAAGTGGGTACACTTGTAATTTTTTTTGCAAGGCGGGTATAAGTTAAAACGTGACCTAAAAAGCGGGTATATATGCAAAAGACCCTCCATAGCCTCCTTTGGAACATTAACAAAAATGGCTGATGCGAGTTGATGGTGCATCTTCACAGCCTCTTGCCCCAAATTTCTTCTGAATGTATATGTCTGGTTTCTTGTCTTTGGCCTTAATAGTCAGCATTTTGATGGCATTTATTTTGGATTTTTAAAATTTTTAAGCAGCAGATAATATGCTTTGATCATTCGTTATTAGCAGTGGAATTAAAGTAGACCCTGTAACATGCGTGTGATTGTCATTTTCATGTTTGGTTTTAAGAAGCGTTCGAATTTACATAGAGCCTTAGAATGACCAAATTCCATTGCTCTGCTTCTCTTTTCTTCCTAAAAAGACACAAATTCGTGTTGAGTTTGAATGAATTTGAAGCATCATCACCAAAATGTATGCCTACCCTCGTTATGTGTTTGTTTTGGACCATGATACAGTGGCTTTGTTTGTGTTAAAGGGATTAAAAATAGAGGGAAACAAAAAGTGTTTGAATGCGTAGATACTACTTGTACTGCATATTCACAAAAAAACAAGGAGCAAAATCCCTCATTCTTGAAAAAAAAAAGGAACTGAGATTTGAAGATAAATGAAGAGAGGTTTTTGAATTATGCTAAATGGGAAATTTCAGAGGAAGATG
This sequence comes from Nicotiana undulata, assembly GCA_005239495.1. Lineage (NCBI taxonomy): Eukaryota > Viridiplantae > Streptophyta > Magnoliopsida > Solanales > Solanaceae > Nicotiana > Nicotiana undulata. The sequence goes on from ML244473.1 coordinate 25,830, forward strand.
GAAGTATAAATTCTCCTCTTTACTTACAAGCCCGCGTAAATTTATTTTTCAATAGGGAGTGGTGCATAAACAATTTCAACCCAAGTTCAAAATATTACGGCTTTTTCTATTCCTACCGGCTGTGATGATCATTCTATGGCAGAGGCTAAAGCCTGGACTCAATGATCATAGTGGATATGCTCAAGGATGAATATCCTAACAACATGAAGATTAAAAAGGTTATGGACAGAGCCTCTGATTACGCTCAACTATGTCTATTAAAAAGACTAAGCGGGCGTTGCAAATATAATCTGAGTATTTTGCCCAGAGTCGAATCCCACATGGAATTAACCTATCAATTATTGTTGTTAGACTCGCTCGATTCTTAGTAATCAATTTCCCAAAAGTTATGAATATCAATTTCCAATATTTTTACTAACTACAAATGAAATTAAGTAAGCTAAAAGATAACTAATACTGAGGTGTAAACAAATGCGATAAGGATCTAAGGTTATGGTTTCCCTCGTTGATGGAATCACTTCTTGTATATTTTATATAGTTTGGCCTAATTATCTCTATCAATCATGAACACTTATGTTACTGTAATTCTCTCTCGAGCAATTACGATAATTTACTAGACGCACTCTCTCGAGCTACGCTAGCTGACTTTTATTATAGTTCACTTTAGATTGCACCCAAGGTATCGTTATCTCTAACCCAACCTTTAAACACTCGATTATGGATCTCTCCTATACTTTGGGAGTGGTGTTGTTCAACAACTACCTAAATATGTACTCTCTCTCTCGAGCAGATACACACTAAATAGGCACACCTAATTGAGGGCCCTTCAATCAACTACAACAAGAACGTAGTTGAACAAATAGAGATGAAAATCAAACAAACTATATAAATATAACAATAAGTTCATCCTCAACGGGTTCCACCAAAACCCTAGACTAAAGAAGTTAGCCACTCATAATTGTACTGAAATTAACAAAAGAATTCATCAACAATGGTAAAATCACAAGGAAGGGAGATAAGAATTGATGCCCAATTGCCCTCCTTGCCTATTGCCTTTACTTTTCTTGAACAAGACTCTAAACCTTGATTTTTTTCTCCTTTGGGCGAGTTGAACCTTATATAGGTTAAGTGGAATGGCCCCAAACTTCCGAATTTTCCCCTGGGAAATAACGTGTACGCTTGGGATTAGAGCGCCCGCACTAGTTAACGTGCTACTAGGCGCGCTAATAGATTTTTATTCTGTCCTGGGGATCGCTGGGTAGCGTTGTCGCGCTAAGCCCGCGCTAATGGAGTTTTGTTCTGTCCTGGCACTAGACTAGCGCAGCCGCACTAGTGGGCGCGCCGAGCTAGTAGACTTATAATCTGTCCCAGCGAATTTCTTCCTTCTTTTCATACGTTAACTACTCCAAGGGGCTTTTCTCCTTCAATTTAGCTCCAAACACCATCTTAGGTCCTCATAAGCGCATTATGCTCCTGCAAAATATAAAATCAACAATTAGAGCCATTTAAACATCATTTCACATTCCTAAGAAAGTGTAGCATCATTAAGTTGGAGTGTAAGTGTACACTAACTACGTGAATTTAGCCTATTATCAATACCCCACACTTAAATCATTGCTAGTCCTCGAGCAATCCAATATACTCTACAAAGTTCTTTTCATCAAGAAATTCCCTAATGTGTCACACCACAAACATATTACATGAGTTATACCTAGTAATGTAACATCCATGCCTCAAGGGCCGACTCTCACATGCCATGCAATATTCCTACCTCCTCAAAGTACTCTACACAGAGGTCAAGACTCACCTTTCCGTCATGAATCAAATGCCCTCACATCACACACAAGAGAGTAGTTCCACAAGGATAATATTAAGAACAAGTAGAAACTCAAAATAGAAATAATTCACCCACTCTCGGAAGGAACATCCATATGCCACAAAGATACACCATAGGCTTGCCCGTAGTGTAATACTCTACTAATCGAGTCCATTCAGTCTAAGATCAAATAGGTCTTCATTTGGTTGTAATGTAAGCCAAGGGACGGGTAGGATATATGTAGATATAGTGGCTAACCTCCCTAAGAACTTTTAATACAATTACGTTAACTTTCGGACCATTCTTATGCTCGACCAGAATTTCCACCACTCTCTTTAGGTTACTCCAAAACTTCCTTAGGTGCAATTTTATCAATTCACCACTCATCAAGGACTGCATTTATTCATTGTCCTTCTTTATTCATCATTTTTTCCCCAGTGGTGTTCCTTCTTTTATATTTTTGCACCATTCTTTCTATTTCGTTGATTCCACTAAAAAATCAAACCACCACCCCACACTTTGACTTTTACATCTTCTCTACAATTCAAGTGCTCATGGGAGGTAAAAGGGTTCAAACAACTGGCCATTCAAGCAATTGGGTAAGGGTTGTAATGTGGTTGCCAACGAAACATGCTTACAAGCTCAAAGGGGTTAACTATGGTAAATTACAATCAGGTGGATACACTTTTATATATGGCTTAACAAAGAAATTCCTATATCACTTCTAAGACTGAACGAACTTCTATTTCTCTTTGCAAACACAAAGGGCAAGTTCTAGGTATCGAATGTGGACACAAAATATCATGCAAAATACCTCACACACATATGACACATAATTCACTCTAGATTGGTTCATCAAGATACTCCACTGAGCATTCAAGTCAGTTACAACATACAAAATTAAGGCATTCTGTAAGAGTCAACAAATGAGCCTAAGCGTCACACTCTAGGGTCTTTTGTGTTCGGGTGTAACAACGCTCAGGGATACTTTTCTTATTTCAGCTCATCGCCCTAAAGAAACCTAACAAATAAAAAAAAAACTAACTATACCCGTTTCAAGCTAAACCCTTGGAAAAGAACCGCGGTCAAAATAAAAACCAAGGGGGAGTTGCTACACTACCTAAAAAGAAAATAAAAAATCTTTTTGGTGTTTTCTTTGGACTCACTTCCCTCAAGAAACTGCCTAAGAAGTCCGTCATCAGGAAGAGTCCACCATATTTTTTTATTTTTTTATATTTTTATTTGGTCGACTTAGACCCTCATAACCCCGTCGAAAGGATTCGTCGTCGGGCCAAGACGGCTTAATTAATTATACTACTATTTACAATTACAGACAAAAAAAAAAACAAAAAAAAACTCAAAAGAAAGTAATAAGAAAACAACTACAATTATGCTAACTCACAAGAAAATGAAGTAAAATAACTAACAATTGTACATATATCCATAAACAGGGAATCCTTCCCCCACCCCACACTTAAGATGAGGACATGTCCTAATGGCCAATAAAAATAAACAGAGAGCTAAGGGGACTTCCCTGAAAGCTCAGTCCTGGTCGGAGACAGTTCCTGAGTCCACGTGACAAGCACGACCCAGGGCACGCAGCCAACCCATAATTTTCTTTTCTGATTTTGCTTGTTGGGTCGCCATCGCGTCAACTCTCAATCCCAGTTCAGTCACTGAGGTCCTCAACCCGGCCACATCCTGCTCCAGGTGGTCCAGTCTTTGTTCCCGAGTGGCCCTAGACGGGCCTCCAACATCTGCAGCCTGCTCCTCCTCCTCATCGTCCTCAGAAGAGTCATTTTCCTCCTCCTCATCATCCACTACCACTGCATCCTTTCCCGTCGTAACTCGATAAGCCCGGAAGGTGTAATCCCTTGGCACTCTGCCATCCACTGCGAAGTCTCCTCGCACCCTAGCTGCAAGGCACAACCGAGTGACGAGATATGTGAAGAAGAACCCATACCTCTGAACCTTACTACGGACGAACATCTCATCATCAATGAGCCGGGCCACATCAAAGTTGCAACCCGTCATGAAGCACCAAATCAAACATCCTCGAGGAATGTTCACCTCTGAGGTGTTGTGGGATGGGATGAGTCTGATATTAATGAGGTAGAGCCAACACTTTGCCTCAAACTTGAGGGCGGATGAGTGGAACTTGTTCCCGTACTTGTACCACCTCATCTCTGCGCCCGGTGCACAAATGGTTGGGAGGAACCTGTCCCACTGAGCATAACGCCTGTCATGGGCCTCATACCCGTCCTCGTACAAATCAACTGCTGGTGGCAGCCTGTAAATCCTTCTGATGGCCTCCACCAAGGCATTAACATGCTTCCTCCGCATTGTGACAACATGGTTTATGTGTTCCAGACCATTGACGTAAAATTCCCTAACAATCATAGCATTGGACTCATTGGGCTCCTCAAAGAAGACATCCAAACGACGCCTCATCAACTCGTCGTGCATCGTAGGACAATTTTGCAGGATGACGTTTATCTCCATGCCACGTTCCGGTATTGCTGACTTCAATTCCTTTTCCGCGAACCTGTCCTGGTCCTTTGCTGATACAATTTTATTGCTGTCGAAGGGCCGAGTGTCAACGAATTTCTGTGGCCTTCCGGTGGAAGAACCTGCTTTTCGGCTTGAGGAGGAGCCGGTGGCTTGACGTTTTTGGGGGGCCATTGTACCTACAAAAAGCACATCGTTAGCTCAGCACGACATGGTGACCCAACTGTGGTTACTCAGACTTCACCTTACAATTGTTCACACTAATTCCATTTAATGGGGCATTTACACAAACACTTGGTGGGCATAACCCACCAGAGCCCCCAATTACTCAAGTTGAGATTCCAATTATCACCTCAATGTCTCAAACATCACCAAACTCAATCAAGGAATACACAGTCCCAAATAGCCCCAACCACAAGTAATACATATGTTTCACCATTACAACTACTAAACAAGAAGAAAAACTACTACTTGCAACAATGGAGAAAAAAACTACAAAAGTAAATAAAAAAATCAGATAAAAGAACTACATACTTGTGTGGTTGAGAGCGTGAGAGGTGGAGAGTTGGGGGTATGAGAACTTGGCTTGTGTGAGTTCTAGGGCTTGAGAGAGGAGAAGGTTCTTTGTTTTGGTTAAGGAGAAAGAGAAGAGTATGAGAAGAAGATGGAGGGTTTTAGGGGAAAGTGATTCCAACGGGTGGGAGGAGATGTGGGGTCGTGGGTTGAAGTGGGGTGGGGATTTGGGGTAAGGTTAATTTGTGTGGTTAGGGTAAAAATAAAAAGAAGTAAAAAAAAATTAAAAGAAACTTTACCTGGCGTCGCGACGGTACTAGCGCGGTCACTAGCGCGCCTATAGCGCTACCGCGCTAGTTGAGAGCAACAGAGGCAGAACATAAGTCCATTAGCACGATCACTAGTGCGCCCGCACTAGTGGCAAAGACTTGAGGCAGAACATAAGTCCATTAACGCGACTACTAGCGCGGTCGCGCTAGTCCCAACCTCACCACACTTCGTTTTTCTGACTTATTCCTTGGGGTGGCTTGAGTCCACCCTTGCCCGAGTACACCTGCATATGTTAGTAATTACATTATAAACACTACATATTGGGTTGCCTCCCAACCAGCGCCTTAGTTAATGTCGTGGCACGACCATTACAACAAGTCAATGGGTTGCCTCCCATGAAGCGCTTGATTTAACGTCGCGACACGACGCAGAATGAGCGCATTTAAGGCTCGCTCGACCTATGAGGTTCATTAAGAAGAACCACAGGCACTTCTTTGTTCTCGTCCATCCCCACATACGTTTTAATCTCTGCCCATTAACTTTGAAGGCGTTGGAACCATCTTCAGAAGCAATCTCTACAACACTGGAGGGGAACACTTCGACCACTCGAAATGGTCCAGACCATCGGTACTTGAGCTTACTCGGAAATAATCTCAATCTTGAGTTATAGAGCAGTACCTTATCTCCGGGTTTGAATTTTCGGTCCACAATGTTCTTATCGTGTAACCTCTTCATTGTTTCTTTATACAACCTCGTGCTTTCAAAGGCAAGATACCTGAATTCATCTAACTCATGCAGTTCAGTGACTCGACTTGTTCCCGCAACATCAAGATCCATGTTTAACTGTTTCAGTGCCCACCAAGCTGGATGTTCCAGGTCTACCGACAGGTGACAGGACTTTCCGAACACTAACTTGTATGGCGACATACCAATTGGCGTTTTGAATGCAGTTTTGTAGGCCCAGAGTGCGTCATCAAGCTTTTTCGCCCAATCAGTTCTTGTGGCATTCACCGTTTTAGTCAGCACACTCTTGATTTCTCGATTTGACACCTCAACCTGCCCACTCGTTTGAGGATGATAAGGGGTTTCCACCTTGTGGCGCACATCGTATTTAGCTAACAGCTTTTCGAAGACACGATTGTAGAAGTGGGTGCCTCCCTCACTGATGATGGCCCTTGGGATCCCAAAATGGGTGAATATGTTTTTCTTCAAGAACTCCACCACCACTCTTGCATCATTGGTGGGGAGCGCTGCAACTTCCACCCATTTGGAAACATAATCTACAACAACAAGTATGTACTTATTGCCATAAGAGCTGACAAAGGGACCCATGAAGTCAATCCCCCAAACATCAAACACCTCCACTTCTTGTATCGGGTTCATGGGCATCTCATGAAGACGGGATATGTTCCCCGTCCTTTGACACTCATTACAGCCCTTCACCCATTGGTGTGCATCTTTGAACACAGTTGGCCAGTAAAATCCGGCCTCTAGAACTTTGGTTAATTTTCGAACTCCTCCAAAATGCCCTCCATACGCTGATGCATGACAAGCCTGCAAAAAAAGAAAATTGTTCTATCTCGGGGACGCACCTACGGATTATATTATCAATACAAATTCTAAACAAGTGAGGTTCATCCCAGTAATAATTGCGGCAATCACGATAAAACTTTTTCTTCTGGACAGATGAGAGTTCATAGGGTGCAATACCACTTGCCAGGTAATTTGCAATATCTGCATTGGCACTTCCTCCATGATCGTAGAGAGTAGCTGCTCGTCTGGACAGGTTTCCAGAATATCCTCTGCTTCCACTGCATTTTCAGCTCCTTCAAGTCGCAACGGATGGTTTGCGACTTGGTTCTCCGTGCCCTTGCGATCACGAATCTCTAGATAAAATTCTTGCAGTAGAAGCACCCAACGAATTAGGCGCGACTTAGATTCTTTCTTCTCAATCAAATACCTGAGGGCAGCATGATCAGAGTACACAATCACTTTCGAGCCGATCAGGTATGATCTGAACTTGTCAAAGGCGAACACTACTGCCAACATCTCTTTTTCGGTCACTGTGTAGTTCAGCTGAGCTCCACTCAATGTCCTACTTGCGTAATAGATCGGGTGAATTATCTTTTACTTTCGCTGACCTAGCACGGCTCCCACTACGTAGTCACTAGCATCACACATGAGCTCGAATGGTTGCTCCCAGTCAAGGGCAACAATGATCGGGGCCGTGACTAGCCTCTTTTTCAACTCCTCAAAATCCACCCTGCAATCATTAGAAAACACAAAAAGGTTATCTTTTTCAAGCAACTTACATAGGGGGTTGGCTATTTTGGAGAAGTCTGTGATGAATCGCCGGTAGAACCCGACATGCCCAAGGAAGCTCCTTATCGCTGTAGGAGGAGAAAGCTTTGCGATCACATATACTTTGGCGCAATCCACCTCAATCCCTTTGCTCGACACCAAGTGCCCCAAGACTATCCCCTCTTGTACCATGAAATGACACTTCTCCCAATTAAGCACAAGGTTCGTCTCAATACACCACTTCAGCACTCGGGTCAGATTTACTAGGCACTCATCTAATGAATTTCCCACTACTGAGAAATCATCCATGAACACCTCCATAATTTCCTCGACCATGTCAGTGAATATGGCCATCATGCACCTTTGGAATGTGGCTGGTGCATTGCATAAGGCAAAGATCTCGTAGGGACAAGTGAAAGAGGTATTTTCCCTGTCTTTCGTGGCAATGGAAATTTGGTTGTACCCCGAGTACCCATCCAGAAAACAAAAGTAAGACCTCCCTGCTAGTCTGTCGAGCATTTGATCGATGAAGGGAAGTGGGAAGTGATCTTTTCGTGTGGCTAAATTCAACTTGGTTTCCCTGTCTTCCGTGGCAATGGAAATTTGGTTGTACCCCGAGTACCCATCCAGAGAACAAAAGTGAGACCTCCCTGCTAGTCTGTCGAGCATTTGATCGATGAAGGGAAGTGGGAAGTGATCTTTTCGTGTGGCTAAATTCAACTTTCTGTAGTCCATGCAGATTCTCCAGCCAGTGACGGTCCTTGCGGATATCAACTCATTGTCATCATTTTTTACAACCGTCATGCCACCCTTCTTAGGAACACATTGCACCGGGCTAACCCAGTAACTGTCAGAGATGGGGAAAATGATTCCCGCATCTAACCACTTTATGATTTCCTTCTTCACCACTTCCTTCATGTTTGGGTTCAGCCGCCTTTGGTGTTCCCTGGAAGGTTTGTGCCCATCTTCCAACAGAATTTTGTGCATACAGTATGCCGGGCTGATCCCCTTTATGTCTGCCATGGTCCACCCAATGGCAGTCTTGCACTCAGTGAGTACCTGTAAGAGCTATGTTTCCTACACATCTAACAAACTAGATGAGATAATAACGGGTAAAGCATAATTAGGACCAAGAAATGCCTACATGAGATGTGCTGGCAGTGGCTTCAACTCCAGCTTGGGTGGCTCTTCAACCGATGGTTTGGCTGGCGGAGTCTCTATCTTTTCTAAGTGTAAGGGCTCAAATTCGAGTGCCCTCAGCCAAACACCTTTTCCTTCGAGTGCTAACACCCATTCTGCCAATTCTTCCCCATTTACCTCACCCAAATTCATCAAACATGCAGCAAGGGGGTCCTCAATAGTTAAGGACTCATCATCTTCCTCCACTATCACATCCACAACATCAACAAGAGAACAGTTGGCGAATTCACTTGGTCGCCTCATGGATTTCTGCACATTGAATGTGATTTCTTTGTCGTTCAACCTCATCTTGAGCTCCCTAGTTTCACAATCAATGAGAGCTCATCCTGTGGCCAAGAATGGCCTTCCCAAAATTATTAGAATCTCCTCATCCACTCTTTAGTCCAGTATCACAAAATATGCAGGGAACACAAACTTCCCCACCTGCACCAATACATCATCAAGAATGCTTGACGGTCTTTTCACCGTCCTATCTGTCAGCTGCAGCAACATAGAGGTTGGTCTATATCTACCAATCCCCAACCTCTTGTAAATGGCCAGGGGCATAAGATTAATGCTGGCCCCTAAATCACAAAGTGCCTTTGCAAAGGCAAAATTTCCAATGGTGCAGGGAATGGTGAAACTCCCTGGATCGGACAACTTTTCTGCAATTGGTCAGGTCACGACAGCACTGCAAGTTTGAGTAAGCGTCACTGTGGCCAAGTCTTGGAAGTCAAATTTTCGGGACATTAAATCCTTCATCATTTTGACATACCCAGGCATCTCCTTCAGAGCATCAATCAAAGGGATGTTTACATGTATCTGTTTCAACATGTCCAAGAACTTTTTATACTGTTCATCTTTCTGGTACTTGGCCGGCCTTTGTGGGAATGGTGTTGGAGGTCTCTTCTTCCCAGTGATTTGGGATTTTTCTTTGTCGGTCACCACCTCAACTATCGGTTCCCGGGCTATCTCAACTTCTGTCTCATCTTCATTCTGCACGCTGGGTTCTCCTTCAGCAGGCTGCACTGTTACCTTGGTCAGGTTTGTTGAATCATCAATTTCAATCAGCACTGGTACCAGTGTCTCAGCTTGTCTGCTCTCTCGTGTTCTTTCCTGCTCCAAGTCTATGTCCCTGCCATTGCGTAGACTTATTGTCATCATCTGCTTCGGACCCTGATCTTTAGGATTTACCTACGTGTCTACAGGCAATGTCCCATGAGGATGATGATTCAGAGACATCGAGATCTGGCCCATTTGTACTTCAATATTTTTAATAGCAGATTCATGTGCATCTACTCGTCCACTTATTTTGGCAGTTGACCCAATAACCTGTTGCATCATTGCTTCAAGTCTTGAAAACCCATCTTCTTGTCTCCCCCCATGTTGTTGCTGCGGGGGCCGTATGGCTGTCCAACGGGACGGGACGAGACAACATTTAGGCGGGACGGGACGAAACGGGACAGGACAAACGGGACGAAATGGCAGTCCCGTCCCGTCTCGCTAACAAACGGGATGGGACGGGACGAAACGGGACGGGACGGGATCGCGGGACGAAAAGTGCCCTTTTTTGATTTTTTTTATTTAATCATTAAGTTTGGCAACAACTATTTTTTTGATAATGACTAAGTTTTTAAAGTTTGCAACAACTAGTTTTTTTACTTATTTAATAAACTTAAAACTTAAACCGAAATTAGAAAACTAAGTAAAGAATTATAAAATATTAAAACAAAAGACTTATAATGAAATATTCTAGTAATTATAAATATATAATAAAGTTATAATTTATTTAATATAATTTCAAGCCATTAAGTAACTAAGTAAGAGTATAAGACAATTCATAAAAAAAATTCAACGCTTAAAGCTTTTATTATATTAATAGAACTTTCAAATCCAACATACAAATATAGGTGCCATAATTTAAATACGAAATTAATTAAAAAAGTTAACACACAAATGAAATACGAAAAAATAGAACACGTAAAGTAAACACAAAAAATATATATTAAAATTAGGAGATGGAACGAGTGCACCGTGACTAAAATTGAAACTTGAAGAAATTGCTCCAAATACTTGACGAATTAATTTGAAGCTTGAAAGTTGCTCCAAAAAATTGCGCAAATACTTGAAACTTATCACTTGATAGTGAGTTGAGAGAATAATATAGATAGAATGTAAGAGATTTGAGAGAGAATGATTTATTTTTTTGGGAAAAAATGAAGAAGGATAGGGGTTATTTATAGTAGAAAATATGCGGGACAAACGGGAGGGAACGGGACGGGACAGGACGGGACAGGCGGGACGGGACGAAACGGGACGAAATGTCCGTCCCGTCCCATCCCGCGTCCCGTTTAACATAGTCCCATACCGTTTAGAATCAAGTGGGACGGGACGGGACGTGATGCGGGACGGGACGTCCCGTCCCGTTGGACAGCCATAGTGGGGGGTGATAAGCCTGTTGCTGATTCTGATTATTATACCCTTGCGGCCTTTGATAAGGCACCACATTACCATGAGCTCGCGTGGCTCCCATGTTTCCACTGTTATGCTGCTGCTGAGGTGGCTTGTACGACTGATTTTTCTGGCCCCAATTCTGTCCACCTTGTCTTTTGCCCCCATAATTCGACACATATTTCATATTTTCAGGGTAGTGAGTATGATCACATTCAGCATTCCACCGATTACCAAGTGGTTGACTAATGCAAGATGTGCATAATCCCCCATTGGTAGTATCCACAATAAGTACCTGCTGCTTCTGCCCTGACTTCTCCACCTTTTTAATGAGTATGCTCATCTGTGTCATCAACGTGGCCATGTTTTCAGCAAGATTGTTGGATGGATCTAATGGCACTGAGTGAACCACTGGGGTGATGGGTGCATTTCTGGTTGTCCACCCCGAATTTTGTGCCATTTTATCAAGCAAGATCTGGCTCTCTCTCCATGTTTTGCTCAGGAATGCTCCACCAGCTGAAGCATCGACATTTGCCTTAACACTGTCTGCCAGACCCATATAAAATTGCTGCCCCAACATCTGCTCTGGAATACCGTGGTGCGGACAGATAACTAACATTCCTTTAAACCGTTCCCATGTTTCTTGCAGTGACTCTGTAGGCTTCTGTCTGAAGCTCAAGATTTCATCAATTTGTTGAGCTGTTTTGTTTGGTGGATGGAACTTGTTCAGGAACTGCTTAACCAAATCCTCCCATGTAGCAATGGAATTTATGGGGAGCGAGTTGAGCCAAGTCTGGGCGACTCCTGTCATTGAGAAAGGAAACAACAACAGTCTTATTTCTTCCGGAGTGACGTTTGGTTGCCTCTGAGTTTTGCAAATCAACAGGAAATTCTTCAGATGTTGTTGGGGATCCTCAATGTATGACCCAGAAAATAGTCCCTTATTCAGCAACAAGTGAAGCATATTATTTGTGATCTGAAAGGACTCAGCCTGTATCTGAGGGAATTCTATCGCAGTGGCCAAATTCTTTGCCGTGGGTTGTGCCCAGTCATATAAAGGCGCCTCTGGTACAATAGGTACCACAGGCGCCACACCCTGTGCAGCTGGGTCAACCATGTCTTCCCCATTGTTGTTGTTCATGTCATTGAGATCTGCCATGTCGGTTTCAATTTGTTCAATTGGTGGTTGTTTCTTGCTTTTCCGGTTGGCCCTGTTCAAGGCCTTGAAAACTTTCTCGGGGTCTAGTAAAGCTTCAAATACTTCACCAGTTCTCGATGAGTTTCTAGGCATGCACCTGTACAACCAAGTTAGCAAACGTTAAAATTTCAATGTATGAATGAAATTGAAGAAAATTGACTACACTTAAGAATTTTTGTATTTTCTTCCAACTATAATTGATAACACAGTTAATTCCCCGGCAACGACGCCAAAATTTGATCACGCTCAACTATGTCTATTAAAAAGACTAAGTGGGCGTTGCAAATATAATCTGAGTATTTTTCCCAGAGTCGAATCCCACATGGAATTAACCAATCAATTATTGTTGTTAGACTCACTCGATTCTTAGTAATCAATTTCCCAAAAGTTATGAATATCAATTTCCGGTATTTTTACTAACTACAACTTAATGAAATTAAGTAAGCTAAAAGATAACTAATACTGAGGTGGAAACAAATGCGATAAGGATCAAAGGTTATGGTTTTCCCTGTTGATGGAATCCCTTATTGTATATTTCATATAGTTTGGCCTAATTATCTCTATCAATCATAAACACTTATGTTACTATAATTCTCTCTCGAGCAATTACGATAATTTACTAGACGCACTCTCTCGAGCTACGCTAGCTGACTTTTATTATAGTTCACTTTAGATTGCGCCCAAGGTATCGTTATCTCTAACCCAACCTTTAAACCCTCGGTTATGGATCTCTCCTATACTTTGGGAGTGATGTTGTTCAACAACTACCTAAATATGTACTCTCTCTCTCTCGAGCAGATACACACTAAATAGGCACACCTAATTGAGGGCCCTTCAATCAACTACAACAAGAACGTAGTTGAACAAATAGAGATGAAAATCAAGCAAACTATATTAATATAAAAATAAGTTCATCCTCAACGGGTTCCACCAAAACCTTAGAGTAAATAAGTTAGCTACTCACAATTGTACTGAAATTAACAAAAGAAATCATCAACAATGGTAAAATCACAAGGAAGGGAGATAAGAATTGATGCCCAATTTCCCTCCTTGCCTCTTACCTTTACTTTTCTTGAACAAGACTCTAAACCTTGATTTTTTTCTCCTTTGGGCGAGTTGAACCTTATATAGGTTAAGTGGAATGGCCCCAAACTTCCGAATTTTACCCTAGGAAATAACGTGTACGCCTGGGACTGGCGCGCCCGTGCTAGTCAACGCGCTACTGGGCGCGCTAATCGATTTTTATTCTGTCCTGGGGATCGCTGGGTAGTGCGGTCGCGCTAAGCCCACGCTAATGGAGTTCTCCAAGGGGTTTTCTCCTTCAATTTAGCTCCAAACACCATCTTAGGTCCTCATAAGTGCATTATGCTCCTGCAAAATATAAAATCAACAATTAGAGCCATTTTAACATCATTTCACATTCCTAAGACAATGTAGCATCATTAAGTTGGAGTGTAAGTCTACACTAACTACGTGAATTTAGCCTATTATCAGCCTCCCGCATTATTAAACAAACTAGAGCTACATTCAGGCACTGTTTCAGGGAGGGGAATCAGGTTGCGGATTGTCTTGCTAAATTGGCTACAATCACAAATCAGAGAAGGGTGAATCATTCACTCCAAGAATTGCCTAACAATGCAAAAGGACTCTTTCTCCTTGATAAATGGCAACTTCCAAGTATAAGGACAAAGTATGAAAATTCTAATTTCTTTGTTAGTTAATTTTGTTCATAGATATTAGGAAGGAGGGTGTATATATATGAACCTCCTGTCCTTCTTTTGGGGTGATTGTATCACCGTTGTTGTATTTTTGGTGAGGTCAGGTCTAGCTCTCCTCTTGCGCTATTTTGAATACAACACAACTTAGACGACTGTCTGGGTAACTTTATTATTAAAAAAAAGTTCAAAATAAAATATCTACTGGCAATTGCCAAAGTATCATTTTGTAACACGTCTATTTTGCTCAAACATAAAGGCAGTTCAAATTTTTTGAGACATTTGAGCAATATTATAATATTTTAATTCTTTTAAGTTGAAATACAGAGAATCGAACACCTTAATTCGATTTAGAAATTACAATTAAACGTTAGTTTGTTGGATTTGGTCGGGATTAAACTAAAAACTCCATAGACAACCAGAAGCTTGCTAAGCTTGAATTAAAAAATTTAGCTTTTTGAAATTGGAATTTATTTCGAGTGGTTATTATTGGAATAGATCGGGTACATCTTAAGGAGTGTGAATCTCAATTTTAGGATGATTTTGTGGAGTATTTAGGTGGTTTGAATTGAAATATTCATTAAATTCGAAGTACACAAGATGAACATGCAAGAAGTTGATATGTGTATCTCATTGTGTATCTCCCCGATATCTTTTGTGTATCACTTATGTATCAAACATGTATCCCTTGCGTATCTCAGGTATATTCATGTATTCCTGCATGTGAGATACATATTTGATTCATATGTCGTATAGAAATTTTAAACTCGATTTCAACTACGAATTTTGACTCAAACTAGTCCAAATCACCTCAATTTTTTTTTAAATTTTGCATATTGACTCATCTATATGTTTTCAATGAATTACAATCATATTCATTGAAAAAAGTCCCTTTGTGCTTAGGTTTTTGGAAATGTTGTATAGTTTTTTTTGTGTGTTTCATCGCCTTGTTTGCTACCGCATCCATGAAATTTCCTTTCCGTCTTATATTTAATGTTGCTGATCACTCTTACAAATATGGAGGAAACCTTTGCGCGTGATTCTCGGAGAGAAAGAATTCGTATTTATATGAGTTTTTTAATTTTAGTATCCACTTGACCAACTAGTTTTGGTAAGTATATCATTAACTACTAGAGATTGATAAATTTACGCTTATTTTAAACATAAAATGTCTTATTAAATATGATTATAAAAAATCCTAGTAAAGAGTATTTTTCCCTTTTAATGATCTTTGTGAATTTCAGATTGGTCGAATCTCAATATGAATATCGTACATGGAATAAAAGAATTTAAAAATTGTGTTTCTTGGATTAAACGGGGATTTTAGCATCCGTTTGGCTATAGATTTTGGGTACATTTCTTGAAAAAACAATTGAAAACAGTGTTTGTTCATGGACCATGATCAGTTTTGTTTAAAAAAAAAAAAAAATTCAAGTTCGGAAGTTTAGGGCGGTTTTTGGATAACATTTTTTCTTCCACTCACAAAACTTCAAATTGTTTTTAAATAACATACATGTCCCAACACAACTTCAACTTTCAAAAATTATTTTTCACAACAGCTTGTAAAGTTCTTTTTCCAAGTTTCACCAAAGATCTACTAATGAAGATGCTTAAGATTTTCAAAAGGGTAGAAGATTTATTTTCCTTCACACAGACATTCTTTAATATTTTTACACGTCAATGTATTTTAACCTACACTTGAGAGGAAATATAATTTGGCAAGAATCATCCAGAAATAATTGAACTTCTAAATTGGAATGATTAGAATAAATTAACAGGTCGTAAGATCAATATTTCATCATCTCCATTTATACGCTTGTTTTGAATTAACCAGTGAAAGAGAGAAGGTTTCTATGAAGAAGTGGTCAGATGAAAAACTCTACACCTCTCAAACTCAAGATTATATCTTATCAATACCAACTTCACACAATTCCGGGTAGTTCTTATTTCTTTTGCAACTAGAGTATCTATTTTCCTAACATGTTATATGTTATTATCTTTGTTCGAAAGACTAACACTAGAGACGTAATTTTCCAGAGTAAACGGTAGCGTCACTGTGTGTCCTTAAGAAATTTAATCCCCTTCATTTCCCATTCACACCTCAATAAAACCCATCAATCCATCACATGAATGGGGTATGACCATATGTTAAAAATATGTAAAAACAACTAGTAATTCGTAATTAACAATTAATTAGATCAGAATAAGTAAGTTTCTCTTCGATGTTTACGTAATGAACACATGTCAGATATGCTCGATCAATCGGTATATACGATATTCTTGAACCGCCGATATTTGGTGTATACCTAGGCAACATAAGTCACAACTAATTATTGATCGTCTTTGGTCCTCATGTTGTGCTAGTTTTAGCCATGGACACCGCTTGATTTTATAAGTGCGTAAATATCTAGCCTTACATTCATTCTCCTTGAAGCAGCTTATACTTTACACTCACGTAGAAGATTCCTAAACGTGTAACCCGTAGATACACTTTTTGCTCATGTCATATCAAACTTAAAAACTATTAAAAATCCATAATGAACATTGTCTTATCATGAGAATGAGTTGAGTTTTTCGACAACGTTGAACCATTATTCATAACTTTGTTTATTATCTTTGAATCAAGATCTTGGGATCTCCGGTCACATAGGTAGAGTTACTTGTCATGATGACTTGTCCTCGGTTATAGTCTTATTCTCCTTGATGATCTTTCAACCACCTCTATTATTAGGCCTCTTATAAGTGGATCCAACACATTATGGTTTAACTTTATGTAGTTAATTATAATAAATTCACTAGAGGGTAGTCGTCTAAAGGGTATAATGTCTTCGCCTTATATGTGAGAATTCTCGTTATACATAACGCTCCCATTTCCTTTCTATTGACACTTGACTATCTCAATGTTTTCACATGGGTGCTAACAATTTGGCCAAAATGAAATGTATTCCATGATATTTCGGAGCTATTGTGCTTCTTCACTAGTCATGTCTAGAGTTATAAAACCAAACTCCATTGTAGCTGAAGATGCATGTCTATTTGAATAACTTTCTAGACATTGCTCCTCTACCAATAATAAAAACGTATCCACCTATAGATTTAGTTTCAGTCGATCCAGTGATCCAATTTGCATTACTATACCCTTTAATAATCACGATATATGTATTGTAGTGCAAAGAAATTTTTTGGGTGTGTTTCAAATATTTCAACACTCATTTCATTGTCAACTAATGCGTTTGGTTGAGATTACTCTGTATCGACTTAGTTTACTTATCGTACAAGCTATATTTGAAACGTGTAGAATACATTATATACATCAAACTCTTGGAACATATTCTTCTTTCTTTTGGACTCTCTTCTTTCATTGTCCTTCTTCTTCTTCTTCTTCTTCATTTCATAAGTTTTCAGGTTTCCAACAAGTTCATCTATGGTCAGTGTTTGCAAATCCTTCTCCTCTGCAATGGCGTTTACTTTGCTTTCCCAAGAACTGGGCAGTACACTAAGGATTTTCCAGACAAGCTTGTTTCTTGGAATGATTTAACCAAGAGAGTGAAGCTCATTGATGATGGAAGTGAATTGAGTACGCATATCTTGGATGGATTCATCATCTTTCATCCTGAAGAGCTCATATTCAGTTGTGAGCATGTCAATCATGGATTTCTTCACCTGTGTTGTTCCTTCGTGAGCTGTCTGAAGGGCCTCCCAGATTTCTTTTGTTGATTGGCATGCCGATATCCTGTAGTATTCATCAGGACCAATGCCACAAACAAGAATTTTCTTTGCACGAAAATTCTTTT
This sequence comes from Nicotiana undulata, assembly GCA_005239495.1. Classification (NCBI taxonomy): domain Eukaryota; kingdom Viridiplantae; phylum Streptophyta; class Magnoliopsida; order Solanales; family Solanaceae; genus Nicotiana; species Nicotiana undulata. The sequence goes on from ML244473.1 coordinate 43,575, forward strand.
CTATGGCTTTTCAATCGGCGTCATTGAATTCCTTCCTCGTTTTGGGAATGGCTACAGCTGGTCACCAAGATTCTTGGTAGGAACAAAGGGCCTGTCACAAATGACATCCCATAGCTCAGAATGTTCAGCTATGATGAAGTCGTGCATCCTAGTTTTCCACCACCCATATTACTGGCCATTGAACTTCGGCGGCCTGTAAGTAGACTGACCTTCTTCAAAGTGTGGTGGAGCAGCCATGAGGATCCTTTCTAGGTGTTAGCCTGATATAAAGAACCTGCTCTGACACCAATTGATAGAATTCGGGGGTCTACCAAACTATAGAGAGAACCGGGTTCTCTATCAGTTTCCACATATTATACACACACAATAGAATGTAAATAACACTGAGAGTTTTTACGTGAAAACTTATCAGCTCAACGGGATAAAAAACCACGACCTACCCTTGTAGGATTTTAACTTCACTACTGAGCAAGACATTTAGATTATAACCTATTGTAACCTAGGAATTAACTCCTTAACCCCTCACTAACTTGTAACACACCTATTACAAGCCACTTTATAATATCTCTATTACAAAGACTTTACAACTTGACTAACTCTAGCCAAGACACAAACACAGAGGTTTATGATTTACAAGAGTTTCCTACAAACTGCTTCTATTTAAGCTAAGTAGGAGTTACAAGTAAGAACATTAACAAAGTTACAATTCAACTAAGGACATACAATCACTTGATATGGGGAACTGGTCCGTAGCAGTGTTGTTCTTTGTTCTTGATGCACTTGAGAATTGTTGATAGGAAGCTTAATCACTGTTGGAGTGCTTGAATGAATCCTCTTGTGTTCAAATGATGTTTTTTCATTGGTGACAAAACATTGATGACATCACTTGAATGATGTAAGCAACTTTGGGACAAGGTCCTTCCCAATGGAGGTGACTGCTGCCATGTGATGTACTATTGTGTGTGCACTCAGTCACTTTCCAGTTGTAGGGAGTTGACTTGGTACAATCACCAGGGGAACTGAAGATCATCTGTTCTTCTTGTTGATTCTTTAACTTTTGAGGTACTGACGAACATCTCCATCTTAAGTCTGGTTATTTTCATGCGCTTGGGAATGTGGATCGGGTTCCTCATCTGGTTCTTATCATTAAGTTTGTTAGATCATCAAAATATAAAACAAAGAGACTTATAACCTATCATATTGTATATTTATTCTTTTAGTTTTGCATTGTTTTATATAGTGAAAATACATAACTTATTTTTATCATTATTTAGTCATGCAATTAATACTTAGTGCTTATTTTAGCATGACTTAGTAATTTTAGATTATGTTTATTTTTATTATGTCTTATTAATTAACAATATTTATTTTATGTGACTTGTTGACTATTTTAATATAATCATGACTCATCTCGCATTATTTTGTATTATTTTTTTAAAAAACATCTTATATAGTTTTATCCTACTAGGACCTAAGAAACATTAGAGCACGCATATATTTCATGCTATGGAGGATTTATCGGAAAAAATTCGACAAATCCGAGAAAACTGAAAAATACGAAATTAAAAAATTCGACTTTTATTGGTTCGGTTTGATTTATCTATCTACACTATATTAAAAGTACGAAGGCCCTAAGTCCCTTTTTTACCCTTCTTAAATATACTTTATATTGGATATAATAGTAAATACAAATAAAATCCTTTTTTTGGAGAAACAAAATTACCGTAGGAAAAGGAATAAATAATTATTTTTATTGATGGCCTTTTGGAGAATCATAACAAAAATATATAATAAATATCTGAAAATAATTAGTAAAAAAAAATATATCAATTGTTTTAGATTCAATATCATGTTACAGGAATTACAACAATTTTCGTAAGATTTTTTCAAAAGATATGCCCTTCAAATTAATTTGAAATACGTGTTCTCCAATCGAAATGTGTACGATCATTTTACCTTTTAAAAATAAAGTTTAGAATTATTATAAAACTAATTATTTTCAAATATAACGACCAATGGAGTTAATCAATATTAGAATTATTTGAATATTAATTCCACTTGAATAATGATATATCAAAACTAAATATACTCTTTCAAATATAATTTTGAGTCATTTTCCGATGTACTTTACTAGCTTACTTTAATATTCTTTGGGAATATCTTTTCTCATTTTCAGGGCACTTGGTTTTGTGTTCATCTGAAATTTATGAATTATTAGTTGTTTGCTATATGTGAGAAGTTCTATCCACTATTTATATTTTTAATGACTATGTGAACTACTGAAACTGAAAAGAAAGTATGCTAAATTTATTTATTAAAAAAGTGTCATAAATTTTAAGTTGAATTATTAATTGATAAATGAGGATTTGTATGAGATGTTTTTTTCTTAATTAATGATTATCAGATAAATGGCTGCGTGGCAGGCATCTGGCAGCTGACCTTTTTAAGATACAAGCCCAAAACACAAACACAAAAATTGGAGGAAGAGTGTGAATATTGTAGGGAAAAATGGGCGCCTTGAAAGCAGTGGCTGTCATCTCTGGTAACAATAGCGTCAAAGGCTCCTTACAGTTCATCCAACAACCCAACGGTAAATCCCCAGTTTTGTCCCCTATTTCATTTTTATCAATCTTCTTCTTTGAATTTGGGTATACAACACAGGCGCTACCCATGTGAGAGGAAGAATAACTGGTCTCGCTCCTGGTCTTCACGGTTTCCATATTCATGCTTTGGGCGATACCACCAATGGCTGCAATTCCACTGGTCAAAAGCTACCTCCTTTTTTTGTAGTTCAATATGCCTGCTTTTTCTTGTAATACTTCAAGATTCTTTTGGGGGTTTCTGTTTAGCTGTAAACCCATTGTTATTTGATGGTGCAATTTCTTTTTGGGGTTGTGGGGGTGATTGACTTCTCTACTGTTCTGTGTACGGATAGTGTTAGTATTATAACTGGTTACTACCAATGAATTAAAGATTACCAGTCAACTTAGTTACCTGCTATTAACTGTTATATGACCTGCTCCTATAAAATACTTTTTACATCGTCTATGCAACACAATTTAAAACTCGTTGGCGTTTAGGACCTCATTTTAATCCACTCAAGAAGGATCATGGAGCTCCTACTGATGATGTGCGTCATGCGGGCGATTTAGGCAACATTGTTGCTGGTCCTGATGGTTAGTTCTATCATTGTTCATGCACAATTTATATTTTTCAACTTCCAAGTTGAGCTCTAATTAGATTGTCCCTTGAGAGATTTATGATTTTTTTCTCTCTTTTCGTTTTCACTCAAGGGGTGGCCGAGATATCAATTTCAGATATGCTGGTACTACTATTGGATCTCTTTTTGAAGTTCTGTAGTTGGCTGAAATATTGCCCGACAATATTAATGCCAACTTCTCTTTTTTGTAATTAGATTCCGCTTAGTGGAGTACACTCCATCTTGGGGAGGGCAGTAGTTGTGCATGCTGATCCTGATGATCTGGGAAGAGGTATGGTTCTTGGTCCAACATATTTTGTGTTTTTCGAGTAATGTTTGATCGAAGTTGATAACAATTCAAGATGTTGCACAGAGTCCATTACAATTTTCCTTTCTGCTTTCTGTGTAAGCAGCTATGCCGACCTTATGCACCCTTTATTGTGGTTTCAAGATAATGTACAGTACAAGTTACCACTGTGATAATTCTTGATGTTCTGTTTTATGGGAATTCAGTTGAGGTTTTGTGCAGAATTGTGTATTATTAAACATTTTAATCAAGTAAACTATCATCAAGTAAGGATTAAGTAGCTTGTTTGAGGCAAAGCTTGCTATTACTTCTTCCATAAAATTTGTTTCATAGTACACAACACAACTGCAACTTATGTTGCTTTTAAGTTCCATCAAACCGTGTGTGCTCTAAACTGCTGCTTTTCTTCATTTAGATGTCATGGATTGTGACAATTAATCCTATCGCTCTCGTGCACTAAACATACAACGAACTAACCCCACCCCCACCCCCCACCCCCACCCCTTCCGGCTTTCTCCTGTCTTTTAGACAAGGTGGGTTGCTCTGATGGTAAGCATCCTCCACTTCCAACCAAGAGGTTGTGAGTTCGAGTCACCCCAAGAGCAAGGTGGGGAGTTCTTGGAGGGAAGGATGCCGAGGGTCTATTGGAAACAGTCTCTCTATCCTAGGGTAGGGTAAGGTCTGCGTAAACATTACCCCTTCCCAGGCCCCACTTATGGGATTATACTGGGTTGTTGTTGTTGTGTACGCCCTATCATGTATGAGATCTCTTCATTTGGTTCCTAATATCATTTTTGAGACCTGCTCTATTGTTCATTTCTCTTGAGGTTAAATGCACCATCAAACGCCATTGTTCATGCTTTCTATGTGTGTAGCGATAAAAATCAAAATATTTTGAAGTATGTGTTTCTCTGTGAGTCTAGATCTGGCTAATTATTGTAACTCTTCATCAGGTGGACATGAACTTAGTAAGTCAACAGGGAATGCCGGTGCAAGAGTTGGTTGTGGTAACTACATTTTCTCTCTACTCCTTGATATTTTGGTAATATCTGCGTACTGGTTGTTGTTAAATTTGTCTCCTGTGTTGAGGTAGAGATATATAAATGCAGCATGTTATTAGGTCAAGTTAAATCCAAGGGATTATATGAAGTAAAGATAGACCAACATTAATTAGAACAAGCCTGCTAAAATGTCTTAAGGGTGATCCTGAATTTCAAGCTAATTAATTAGTCCTACTAAATTGTACGGCACTAAGGGTTTAGGATTTTCCCTTTTTGGTATATCTGAGGCACTAATATCTGTTGCACCTGTCTTCTGCAGGTGTTATTGGGCTTCAGTCATCTGTTTAGTAGTACTTGTGTTACTCACTTCATCATGTTGCTCCTGTCAAAGTAGTCGTTGTTGTAGCTATACTTAACTTTCAGACATTCCTTACCCTATACCCCAAAGAGCTAATCAATAAAATACTAGTGATTTTACTTCTCTGGTCAATTTTTTGAGGTTTCCTCCTAATGTGTAAATATTATTTTGCCTAGTCACATCTTGGGCATGAGATACCTTTGGCATCAGTAATGTATCAGTTTATAATAACTTAAGGGCAGTAAATAGGATAAAATTGTTGACTAGAATGATATAGGCTGGCCAACGACATCTACTCATGATCTTCTTATTTCAAATCGGAGCTAACTGAACCTTAAAACCTTCGCTGCGCACAACTTTTCCCTGTTTAAGTTGGTTGTAGAATCACATCCTGCGAGATTTAACTTTCGCAGATCTACACCGTGAGGATGTTTTCTCCATAGGGGTTAGGGGATGCCCACTTTTTTGCAGTGTCAGGATACAGTTATTCTCTGCCTTTTTAAGTTTGTTCGACCTAGTTGGAAGGAAACAGCCAGTTGATGTAAGGAGGAATTATCGAGTATATCAGACATCCAAGAGATTGTAAAGCGCCAAAGTGACATGTAACTTAACAGAGCTATCGTAATATGCACTTGAGATAACATTGCTTCTCCAAAAACTGGTAGTCAATGCATATTACAAGGCAAAAATTTCGCCAATATATCTTTGTACACAGGATATAGAAAATCTAGCACACTAAGACCAGACAGACAGTCAAGTTGATTGAAGTTTCTCCATGGTTGTTAGCTTGCACTACAGTTAGCAATTTTCTGTCATGATTTGCGCTTGACCAAAGACCAACAAATTAAAATAATACTTTGCGATCTGAGCTCCTGCAGCTTCAATAGCAAAGAGGGTGGTTGCAAGTTTATCCTCTCAGCCAAGTATTGCGGTATGATGAATTGTCACGAAGAGAAGCATCGTGGGGCTTGTATTCCATGACATAGCTACTGGGAAGCTTCAAATGTCTTTTGATTGAATCTCTGAGTGCCATCACAGCCTGGCAAAGCAAAGAGGAGTTAAGCATGTTTACATCTTCACATGAAAAGAATGAATTACATACAGGTTATGTATATAACCTGATGATCTGATGCATTGCGGTTCCACACACTCAATATATCCTCATTGAAACGAATACTTAAAACCGCACCACATATATTGTCACCGTAATCAAGCTGATCACCCACCAGGGACAGCACCTAGGCAAGAGCCACATCACATTTAGAAGTTAAAGCAGAATTCAAGCCGCACTACAGACCCTGATGATCTGAGGATGTACTAATTGTCACCGATCTTTCAATGTTTTGGCGATCTTGCTATCCCTATACAGCTACTAATAGTTGCTGCTATTACATTCACATCATCTAGCTCTCGGTTATTTAGCCATTTTACTTCTTTTAGCTGACAAAGGAAGAAGTAACATAAATTCATCCAACAAGAATGTACACTCAAAATAAGACACTTTTCTCCATAATAAAGAATTATTCGGACAGTGTAAATTCAGCAAAAATTACCTAAGGTGATGGCTAATAAAACATGAATGATACTCCTTATCGAAAGTAAAAAAAATGAATGACACTGTGACTTCAGCAAAGTCACCAAAGACGATGGTTAAAAATCCAAAAGTAACAATCTTAATACAACCTCCGACACCAACTTAAGCCAATTCACAATAGCGAGTATAAGAAGTCCAAGTAAATATATGAACTCTATGCAAAGGACATCTTAGACATGAGTAAAAAAATTTGGGTAGTATACTGGGATGTTGAAAGAAATATGAAGAAGCCAGAAAGCAAAAGATAATAAGATGAAAAACACAGGTCTATGAATTACTGTAGAAAATGAACTTTCAGTGCTTATACTCTTTGGGCTAGATAGCCAAATCCCGTAGGGGTATCTCAGCATCCTTAGGGGTCGTGTGGTTAGCGGAAAAAGTTATCGGGATTAATAATTCCTGGATTATTTATTGCTATTACTTTGTTTTGTTCATTGGATTAAAAATGGGATATACTACGTATAATCCAAGACACGTGCTTGGTTTGAAGCTGGATAAATTTCTTGTTTCCAATTTTAACGTGAACTGACATATGGGTAAATAATAATTATTGTTGGTATTTTTATAATAAAATTAAATATTACTTATCACAGAAGTATACTAAAAAAGATAAATATAATTTGTAAATTCATGGTCTTGAGATAGCAAATGCGGCAAAATTTTCAAAGTCATCCTTTAGATTGATTAGATATAATTCTTATATCTTGAAATGGTCGTCCTTTTTTAATTATAAATAACGTATCAAATTTAGGAAATAGCAAAGTAAGTTTGATCAAATTTAATCTATATCTCAAGACCATTAATGAATTATCAGGAATTCAACTTCCACATGCTAATGGCTCAAAGAAAATGAATAAAGAGACCAATTTATTTTTCCCATATTCTATGTTGATGGAGCGAGAGCAAAGGAGAAGTTGATTCACCTCTTTCAAGCTTTATTTTCTCTCTTAGAACTGAAGAAGCTTGGCGAAAATCTTGTTGAGTACAAGAGCAGCCGAAGAATCAGAGCGCTTTGGAAAAAAAAAGGCTTCAGGGGTCAATTGGTTTTGCGGCTCTTTACATACTTGTTTTTTGTTTTATAACTCTACCTTTTTTTTTTAAACACATGGGAGATTTACTTTTTCACGTAAGTGATTTGTCTTTTACACATAAGAGATCTAAAAAGATTATTTTTTTAAATTATAAATTATAAAGTGGCATGATGTACAAATAGCACTAAATTTAATTCATCGCACCTTATCCCATGAACCAAACGACCCCTTCGGCTAAAAGGCACCGGTCTATTTTGGTGTTCGATTTGGATATCTGGAAAGTATTACTAACATAATAGACACCGTATAATTTAATTAAAAGATATCATACTGCTTCTGCGCTTTATCTATAACACTAGAAGTCTAGTTAAATGGAATTGACATCGAGGGTGTGTCTGGTATGGTGTGTTTCTACAAACCATTTTCCTGACAAACGTTTTCCAGTATTTGGTGGGAGAGTGGAAACTATTTTGTTGAAACATATTTATTAATAATCTTTAATAAATATTAGCAAGCCAGATAGCGGTTTTAATGAAAATTTTTGAGTAATAATAATTGATAATAATGTCTACAGCAATGATATGAAATTAAAAGTCAAGATAATTATGAAGGAAAAAGACTTGCCCTAGAAATTTTTTAAAATGTTTTCTGGAAATATGCTTTCTTTTTCCCCAGAAAATAAATTAGTTTATAGTGTTTGGTTGCTAGAATATTTTCCACAAAACATTTTTCGGCATAGCAAAAGCACCCTAGGATAGCTCACTTACCAAGTCTTCCCAGAAGCGGCCTGAGACAGCCTTTTTAAAACGAATTATCCACTTTCCCCCATTGCATTAGCAGAATCCTTCATAAACATTAAACAATATAATCAGAAAATTAACTCAGTACGAGATATCCCTAATACAAACTTGAAATAAAATAGAAAACACCAAAAAGCAGCAGTTAACAACATGATCACAAGATTTTACCTCCCATAATGGACGAATGCCATCCTTGAAAAGATGCAAATCAGCTGGGCTTGGCAATGTTGATGGTCGAGCAAAGTGGCAATAGCAAACCCAAAAACCTTCGACCTACAGATAAGGAATGCAAAGTACATTTATAAAGGAGCCGAATTCAAGTACTTTTGAAAAGAAGATGGATACTTCAAGTATAAACAAATTTTCTAAAGATAAAATGACTTACAGTATTAAAATCAACAATTTTCTTGATATTGTCCTCGTACGATGTTTGAGTTCGAACCCCGGGTGTCCGTCGAGTGTACCAAAACACAAAATTGTGCTGATCATGATAATGAAGAACGTTAGTACCTAGTCAAATAAGAGATATTACATAATAATAGCAAAAGGTGAACAATAAAACATGACAGATATATAACTGTACACAAAGAATAATGTCATTATGATCCCTGTCATATTAATATAAATGGAAGAGGCCAAGTGGGCATAACAGGGTGCTTAGTTGTTGTGCAAGTATCCTCATAGATTTTGTGCAATTTCAAATCTAGATAATCCATACAACTTAGGAAAACAAAAGACATCTCTGCATCATCATTGTAGAAGATGAAAGAAAAGGACAGGGGTACGAAGCATCCCGTGTTCACGTAGGTCCGGGAAAGGGGGAGTGTGACGTAGGCACCCTACTCAGTGCCTGATTCCATGCTCGAACATGTGAAATATAGGTCACATAAAGACAACTTTACCATTGCTCCAACACTCCCCTTCATCGTTGTAAAAGAGAGAGAAAGATTAAAAATGACCACATTCGTCAAAAAGAAAAACTAGCACATGTTGGGTATAAAATGATAGAAAGTTGCTTGAGATGATTTGAACATGTCCTGTGTCGGCCTTCAGATGGACCAATTCATAGGTGTGAAACAATGGCCAGTGTTAAAACGGGATGAGGTAGACCTAAAATCACATGGAATGTTGCTGCCTCAAAAGAACTACAATCTCTTGGAATCCATTTGGAATTAGCGACAAATAGGACATAATGGAAGAAAAAGACATATAAGGGCGATACCAATTAGTTAGGAATATGTTTTAGTCAGCTCGGTATGTTTATTATGGGTCATATGTTTTCTAGGAGATTAAACCTATCAGAACATAGATTTATATGACAATAGAGGATATAGAGAACTTCTAGTACTTTTTTTTTGGTATACTGGACAGAGATGAGCTTGACATGGTAAGTGGGGATTCATATAGTCGACCCTAACTTGCTTAGACTTCAAGCGCAGTTGTTGTATCTTTGTAGTTTGTAAAAAAGATGTAACTACTTTAAGACTTCATATGTGAAATTCCTGCCATGTGAAAATCGGTCTGCATTTAGAATTATTTGTGGCAGAATTGTTAGAGCCTATTGAACTGGATGAAAAAACTTCTATTAATCATTTCATTTAGAATTATTTAATCGTGCAATTCTAGACTAAGAAGGAATATAGCCTAAAGAACTGGTCATTTTAATTAATCCTCATATTATTACTATTGATAAGTCAAATAATTCGGAAGTAATTTTCATAACCCTACCCAAACTGGCCCTAATATAAAGGACGTTGGATCATGTTATCATGCAATCATCTGACTGAACTAGGCAAGATAATCAGGTTGCAATTAGAATAGACCATTTAACTTGTAGATCATGTATCATTTGCCATTCTAATTGTTCAACATATCTAGGCAAGCTAGCAAGGGAATAATTAAAAGTGTTCAAAAATAAAAATACAAATGAAGGCAATACAAGTATCTAGAAATAAAAAATTGAAAATGAAGGCAGCTTAGTAAGGGAAATGCTGATACATGTACAAAGAACAGGAAAAGATTTTGGAAGCTCATCAGTAAATACTCCTCTAATTGATAAACAAATTTCTATTGCTTTTCTTAATATATTAAGAAAGGCTAGTACATGCACCTAACTTATGAATAAATACATAACATGATAAAAAAGTGACGGTCCAACCGAAGATATTAAACTACAAGTTTGAAGATATGCTCTCCATTTTGTTTTTATAGTTTTAAGTTCTACTAAATTTGTCATACAAGAGGCAAAACTTGAATTTTGTTTCAAAGTCAAGGATCACAGAAAACAATTAAGGCTTTATATCTCTAAACAAGTCAACTGGCAGAAGAAAATGAGAGAACCAGAATAGATGGAAAGCTATACTGTGATCATTGTCATTAAGATTGCCTTCAATTTATGAAGTGAATCCCCTCGTTGGGTCAAACCAGAAATAGCTACTTCATATATATTGTCCTCAGTGAGAAATCACCAATCCATTTTCCAGAAGTTCCACTAGTCAGAGTGCTCCAATGTTGCAGTTCTTCATATATGCTTAATGGTGGTGATTCTTTTGTTGAATCATTAGCATTTTTTTTTAATGACAGTAGTGTCCATGCCAACTTCTATGCACCTCGACTATTTGATTAGGTACCTACTACCTCCCACCAGCAAAAGTAATTAGGTAACTCTGACAGCTAAGGCTTAGGCAGATGGCACATTAGCATTCATTCTATTAACTAAGTGATTTCTCCGGATTCATGTCTTCTCCCCCTCTACTCAAAGAGGTTACTTCCTAGCTAAGTGCCCAGTAACAATTTCTCCTTCCCATCCAACTCCATAAAGGCATCAACGAGCATTTCATACACAAGTAGCCAACTCTCGCAATTCAAAAGAGTAGCCAAACAGTATAGAGTTCATTATATTGCATTCAGAACCATATTTCATAAAACTATATGGAAGAAAGATATATTATCTCATAAATTAATTCTATAAAAGAACGCCTCACATAAGAATAAAGAATAAAAGCACCAATCCATGTCCCAACAGATGAACCAATAATCGTAAAAATCAACAAACAATTTTACAAAATGTAAAAAAATAAAAAGGAAGAAGAAGAAGCATATTGGTAAATTAAAAAGAGAGAAACCTTGAGAGGATGAAGACGGGCTTTGAGATCGAGCGCAACGCGTTCGCGATCTTCGGCGTCTCTATCTGCCGCCAAGGAATCAATCGTCGGAGATGGAGTATTGTTCAAGTTCTTCTTCTCCAACTCTCTCTTCTCCCCCGTCGCTTCCATTTATCAAAACCCTAGTTTATATGTATACCTATAATTTACAGCAATATATGTACACGTCTATGTATATGAATATACTTCACCGGCTTTCTGGTGTCTGGTGGCTGCCCTATTGGGTGTGATAGAATGAACAGACTGCAAAGTGAAAGCAAAGAAGACCATTGTGCTTTGACTGCGGCTTCCTTTCTTCATAAATGATCCGGGTCGGATCACCCGCGTTATCCTAGGGCATTTGCATTTCTATATTGACTTTTTGTGTCACGTTTTAACTTATATCCACTTTACAAAAAGAAATTGCAAGCATACCCACTTTTTGCATAAACTTCAGGCATACGGATCTGAAGTAGCAAAGGCAATCACAAAAACTTCAGCATTCTAGGAGTTGGGCCTGAAGTTATTTGTAATTGTTGAACTTAAACATTCTACTAGCTGAAGTTTTATTCTCTATTTGTTGTACTTAAGCATGTTTTAGCTGAAGTTTTGTCCTGGATTCAATAGTTTTTCGTAAAGCTTTTTCAAAAATTTCAGCATAAGATGCTGAAGTTATTTAGTTCATTTGTAAAAACTTTAGCACTAAATAAGCTGAAGTTTGTCCTGGATTCATTAGTTTTGTCATAAAGCTTTTCAAAAACTTCAGCAGAAGTTGCTGAAGTTTTTGGTTCATTTGTAAAAGTTTCAGCACTAAATAAGCTGAAGTTTCAACCTGGATTCATTAGTTTTGTCATAAAGCTTTTTCAAAAACTTCAGCAGAAGATGCTGAAGTTATTTAGTTCTTTTGTAAAAGCTTCAACACTAAATAAGCCGAAGTCTAGTTTTGTTATAAAGTTTTTTCAAAAACTTCAGCAGAAGATGCTGAAGTTATTTAGTTCATTTTTAAAAACTTCAGCACTAAATAAGCTGAAGTTTGCACAGGTGGAAGGAAGAAGAAGGCGCCTAAAGTTGTTAAAATTAGGGTATAGGTTAAATATTTATAAAAATATGGGTATAGGTTAGATGGGGGCGACCAAATAGGGCGCCCCACGCAATTTTTACGTTATCTTATTACACTACCCGCGTTATCGGGTCAGATCACCCTGTTAAGGCAAGCTTTTAAAATCTGTTTATTTTGAGTTGTGCTTCTCAAAAAGGTACTAGTGTTAGAGTAGGAAGCTCATATCAACGAGTATATATTTTAATAAAATTAGTTAATTATTATTAAAAAAAATTATTTGAGTTATAAAGTAAAGATTAAAGGCAAACCTATTAGTTAATTGGAATGGAAATTAACATGCAAAAGACATGATCGTAAGGAAGCAACTGGTTAGTAAGTTTAAGATGTAAAAGAGAAAAATTGGCCATAGATTTTGGTTTCATTTTTTTAAAAATAAATTAAAAATATTATTTATTTATGAAATATGATCATGTTTTGAGAAAATTATTTCAACACAATTTCAAGTTTCAAAAAACTTTCTTAAACCAGTTTTTGGGTGAAAATTTTCCTTCCACTCACATAACTTCAACTTTCAAATATTCAACACAACTTCAAAAACTCTATTTTTAAGTTTCAATCAAATCTATGTTCAAACGCTAGTTAAATATTTTTCATAAATTTAAGCACTAATAATAAGTACATTTATATCCATTATGAAACGGAAAAGGTCCAAATACCCCTAGACTTTACGAAAAGGTCTATAAATAACCTCCGTTAGAAGTTTGGCCCATCCCCAACCTTGTCGTTACACTCTTGGCCCAAATACCCCCTTAAATTTTGGATTGCCACTGTGGATAAGTCATCCACCTAGAATTCGACATGTGAAAAATAATATACTACTAATATTTTATTTTAAAACCCAACCATACCCATTAATCCTACCCGTACCCGACCCGTTACCCAAAAAAACCATCTCTTAAACTAGTAATCTCATTCTGTCCATAAACAGACCCACCAAACTACCCCTTTGTTCTTCTCATCCAGCTTTTCTTCTCAATCTCAACAAGTAACTCACAGAGTTGGTGCTATTTCCGGCGCAAATCTGGACGACCAAGTTAGGGTTAGTGTCCCCATCATCTTTCACCATTCAATTCACCAAGTATGAGTCAGGGATCTTCGAGTTCATCATATGGTTCGAGGAGGAAATGCTGTTGTGGAGTTGCTGCTACCCAATTCACTGCTTGGACTCCAAATAATGTCGGTAGGTGATTTAACAAGTGTTCAATGCCTAAGGTAAATTTTGTAGGAATTGTTTGTCTATTTTTGCTTTTGTAAATAATGCCGGGAGACGAAAATCATCGATAATTTTTTTATAATTGTTGCGCAGAGACAGAATTGTAAGTTTTGGGAATGGGTAGATGATGAACTTCCTCTTAGAGTTACATCACTGATTAGTAACTTAAAGAATGAAAATGAATCCCTTGAACGTGAAAGAAATCTCCTGATGATGAAGGTTGTCGAGATTGAAAGCGTCTTAGCAGGTGATGTTGCAAAAATTGAAGAATTCATGGAATTAGATGATGTTAAATGAGACAAGGATGTTTCTAAGGAAAAAATGGATGGAGGTTTAGTGTTTGTGAAGGAAAGTAGTCCGAAAAAATGGAATATCATTGGTATGGTATGGCGTTGCTTCGTTGGGTTCATGTGTGCTTGGATGATGAAATATCTACCTTAAGATCAACCAAAGTTTAGGTGTATTTGACATATTTAAGTGATTATGTAACCTATGTTAAAACAATGTTTATTTTGATCAACTTGTTTGCTTTCTTAATACGAGCATATGTCTTGCTTTCTATTTATCAGCTTCTTATCTCTGATAGTTGGTCTTGGTCCCATTCATTTGACATCTTTGGACTTGCGCTCATGATTAAGTACTGTGTCTTCACCACTGATATGGTTCTAAAATTGGCGACATCAGTTCATTTTTCCTAAAATTTAGGAAAAGTATTAATAACTTGGTATTGAACTTGAAGAAGTAGATAACTGAATCTGTAGAAACAAATTCTTAATTAAGATAGAAAGAGTACTAGTTTCTCAGTCATGGCAGATGCATGCGAATATATGTATATATTGTAGAATGCACCTTCTTTCCCCCTTTGACATTACAAGAGAAATATTGTCCAACTGGTGATCATTTATATGGGGTGTAGCTATAGATCATTTATATGTGGTGTAGCTACATTACAAGAGAAATACTTTCCAAATCAATCAATTAAGGAGGCTTATACATCTCCGCAGGATCATAAAACACCTAGCCTCAAATGCCCAACTTATGAACAAAATATGGGGTGTAGCTACAGATAAAGGACGAAGGTAGTTTAGTCCTTGTAAATCAGTTACCCCCAATTAGACCATTTCCAACTCATAGAACTAGAAGTGTCTTTGCATTCATGTCTTCTCTAACAAATCAGTCGGGAGAGCCTAAATAAGACTAATCAAAGAGGTGCGTCCATGTATAAATAGACAAAAAAGGGAAATGTGCAACTCTTTTACAAAGAATGAGAGACACACCAGTAGTCTAAAGAACTACTTGTTGGTCTAAAGTATCTATTCACAAATTGGATGTACATACAAGATGTCATCAGAAGACATAACACTGCCATCTCATCAACAAAATGTTCTGCCATTTGTATTACAAAAAATAGCACAGATTTGCAGGAGAAAAAAAACAGATTCCAACCTATACAAAACAGAACAGATTGTGGAAAACAAGACAGAACAGATTGCAGGAAAAAAACTGAACAGATTGCAGAAAAAAAACTGAACAGATTCCAACCTATACAAAACAGAACAGATTGCAGAAAAAAACAGAACAGATTGCAGAAAAAAACAGAACAGATTGCAGAAAAAAACTGAACAGATTGCAGAAAAAAACTGAACAGATTTCCAAAACGTAACCATCCATAGCTTATTACATAGCCAAAACTTAACCATAACTAGTTAACTACTGTTTTTTAACCCCAAAAATGGTTAACTATTGTTTGTTAGCTAACAAAACATAACTGTTTAATACCCAATCACAACAAAAAAACATAGCAATTGTCTTCAAATAAGATCTTCATCATCAAGTGCATGCCTTCGTTTGCCCTTTGTTGCCATCATCTTGATATTTATCTTTATTGCCTCAAGTTGGACTTGGCTTGATGAGATTGCTACTTTTTCCATCCATGTCAACTTAGTTAGAGAATAAGGAAGATTGGTAGGTGTCGAAGCTCCAGTGTGATCTCCAGCAAACTTAATTATCCTTGCCCCAGTTGTAGGTCCTCTTAGATTGACCCTCTCAATCCTTGACTGTGTTTATGAAATTATCATTGGCCTAAGTGGAGGATCTTCTTCATTTCCAACTTCCGGACCACATGGTGTAAACTCTTGGGTTGCAGCAAATGGTCAAACATTAGTTTGTGACTCTTGGTCACTTTCCATTGCATGAGACTCTTAGTCACTGTCCATTGCATGAGAACTGTTTCCAGCAACCTTAGGCTATTAACAAGTAAAAAAAATGAAGTCAATTTAAGTAGATTCAAACAATATGAAATATTTTTACCTTGTAACAACCCCTTGTATTGTGGTTTGGCTCACCACAATTACTACATGTTATTTGTGTCCCCTTCCTTGATTGACTCCACTGCCCTATCCTTTTTCTTGCCTCATCCGGTTCCCTATTTCTTTTCACTTTGGGTCTACCAACTTGCTTCACAATATCAGGAGGTAACATGGCTTGTGAAGGTTCAACTTTCCAGAATTGCCGACCCCTAGCAGGCTGAAGTTTTTCCTTATATGTTAGCAAGTATGCTTATTTACTATATCGCCAATGGATTTCACTATTAGGCTCTACTCTCTTATGCATCATTGCCTTTATTGAATGAGGGCAAGGAATTCCAGATAAACCCCATAACCTACATATACACCTTCTCTGTTGTAGATTGACAGTGTGTCTATTAATTCCTTCAGACACTTCATATCCCCAATCTCCATTGAATATGACTTTACAGTCATGTGCTATGGCCCTCCAATCACTATACAACTTCAAGCAAGCTGGACTATATTCTGCATTCCAACTTTTCACCTTAGCCTCATTGTCTCCTAACAACACCATCACTTTCACTCTTGTGTCCTCCAACATTTTGATAATTGGTTTTCCTCTAGCCTCAAGAATCCAGGCATTAAATGACTCAGTGAAATTATTATCAACCATCATATTCTTACATTGAGTGTCAAGATAAGACCTGCACCATGCCCTTGGGGGATACTTTAAGATATCCTTTGCAGCATCTTCTGACAGATCACCTAATTTTTTCAATTGGTCTTTAAACTCCTCATCATATGAACTCCATGCACACCACCATAACAACTTTCTCATTTTACCACTTCTCCATTTTTTGCACCAATTGGCCTCAACATGTCTCACATAGTACCTGTGGTTAGCCTCGGGAAGAACTGTGCTAACAACATCTGACAAGCCCTGTGAAGTGAAAATAAACGTAGAATCAAAGAGGGAATACACTATTAGAAACAGATAATCAAAGAGTGAATAAACTATTAAAAACAGGGAATCAAAAACTATTTACCTTTTGCATATCTAATATGAATGTGATTCCTGCACAAGTTTTAAGCTCCAAAGACAACTTTAACAGCTCCATGAACCAACTCCAAGTCCTGCTTGTTTCCTTGTCCACCACAACCCATGCTAGTGGGTAGAAATGATTCATGGAATCTTGTCCTAATGCCATCAATAACTGACCCTTTGTTCTACCCTTTAAGAATGTACCATTTACTCCAATTAATGGTGCCAAACCATTTTTCCAGCCTTGCTTCAAAGCATTAAAGCATAAGTACATTCTCAAAAAAATTCTTTTACCTTCTGCTAGTGCATCTTTGGAGATATTTATGACTACATCACTTCCCGGATTAGACAATCTAATATCTTGGCAGTATGCCCCAAGTTTGTTGTAGTCATCTATAAAACTACCCTCTAGTTTCTGAAGAACCAAATTCTTAGCCCTTTTCAATTTGGATCTACTCACATTCAACTTCAAATCATGTTCAAGATCACCTCTCATATCTTTAATCATGTATTTAGGCTTATTTTGGACCTTACTCTTAAAATACTGAGCTAATGTGGCATAATCAACTCTAGGATTCTTAAAGGCATCCTCACATGTGTGTATATATTTCCAAGTTTTAATCTTGAACCCACCAGTTTTATCTTATAAAATTAGACACCTAAAGGGACACCCTTCTTAACAACCTCACCTTGTTCTTTTTTTCCCCCACATTTAATCAACTCCAAAGCCTTTTTGTTAGCTAAAGCATAGAAATTTACAGTCTGTCTGCCTTCATTCATGTCTTTAAATGACATACCTAGATTCAACTCCTTATAGTTTTCCAACCTATCATCTACAACCCTCCCCCTTTCATTGCTAATACCCTCCATTTCATCAGAATTATATTCCCTGCCATCTGAAGGTTCACATTCACCACCAAAACCAAGACTATGTGATAATATGCTAGATTCATGTAGTTTAACGTCTATTTATACTCCAACTTCATTATGCTTCACTGTCCTAAGAAGGTTAAATTATGTTAAAACAACTCTAATTGTGGATTTTATGTTTCGCATGAGCAAGTTGTGCCTATGAGGACCTAGGATGGTGTTGGAGCAAAATTAAAGCGAGAAAGACCCCTTGGGTTAAGAGCGGGTGAAAGAAATAAGAAGATAGGCCATTAGCGCGACCGCGCTAGTCCAGGTGCAACAAGCAGCATGATAGGCCATTAGCGCGGCCATAGCTAGTCCAGCGATAAGAAACAGAACACTTAGACTTTAGCGCGGCCGCGCTAGTCCAGTTCCGCACGCGTTTTAGTCAGGGGTAAAATTGGAAGCTTGGAGACAATTCCACTTAACCTATAAAAGGTCCAGCTCGCCCAAAAGAAGGAATATCAGGTTTTAAGGTCTTGTTCAAGGAAAAGAGAGGCAAGAGGCAAGAAGCAAGAGGCAAGAAGGACAATTGGGCATCAAAATTTCATCTTTCTTCCTTGTGTTTTTCCCATTTATGATGAATTCTCTTGTTGTTAGTATCAGTACGATTATGAGTAGCTAATTTATTTAGTATAAAGTTTTGGTGGAACCTGTTGGAGGATGAACATCTTGTTATATTAATATAGTTTGCTTGGTTTAATCTCTATTTGTTCAAATAAGTTCTTGTTGAAGTTGATTGAAGGGCCCTCAATTAGCTGTGCCTATTTAGTGTGTATCTACTCGGGAGAGAGTGCATATTTAGGTAGTTGTTGAAAAAAACCACTCCCAAAGTATAGGAGGGATCCATAACGGAGGGTTTAAAGGTGGGATTAGGGATAACGAAACCTTGGGTGCAATCTAAAGTGAGATGTAATAAAAGCTAGCTAGCGTAACTCAGGAGAGTGCGTCTAGTAAATTGTCGTAATTGCTCGGGAGAGATTTACGGCAACAAGAGTGCTCATGATTGATAGAGATGATTAGGCAAAACTATATGAAACATAACATGAAGGGATTCCATCAATAGGGAAAACCACAACCTTAGATCCTTCTCTGATTTGTTTACAACCCAGTGATAGTTAGCCTTTAGTTCAATTAATTTCATTCAGTTATAGTTAGTAGAAACATCAACAATTGTTATTCATAATCTTTGGGAAGTTGATTACGAAGAATCAAGTGAGTCTGACACCGGCAATTGATAGGTTAATTCCCTGTGGGATTCAACTCTGGGCTAAATACTCAGATTATATTTCCAACGATCGCTTAGTCCTTTTTATAAGACATAGTTGGGCGTGATCAAATTTTGGCGTCGTTGCTGGGGAATTAACAGTGTTATCAATTACAGTTCGAAGAAATACAAAAATTCTTAGTGTAGTCAATTTTCTTCATTTTCAATCTATACATTGAAATTTTAACGTTTGGTAACTTGGTTGTACAAGTGCATGCCTAGAAACTCATCGAGAACTGGTGAAGTGCTTGAAGCCTTATCATACCCTGAGAAAGTTTTCAAGGCCTTAAACCGGGCCAACCGGAAAAGCAAACAACAACAATCAATTGAACAACTTGAACCAGACATGGCAGATCTGATAAACAACAGGAACAATAATAGGGATGGCGTGGTAGACCCAGTTGCGCAGGGTGTGGAGCCTCTTGTGCCAGAGGCTCCTTTATATGATTAGGCACAACCCACAACGGAGAATTTGTCCACGGCGATAGTAGTCCCACAGATACATGCTGAATCTTTTCAGATCACAAACAACATGCTGCACTTGTTGCAGAACAAGGGACTATTCGGGGTCATACATTGAGGATCCCCAACAACATTTGAAGAATTTTCTGTCGATTTGCAAAATTCAGAGGCAGCCGAACATAACTCAAGAAGCAATAAGCTGTTGTTGTTTCCGTTCTCAGTAACAGGAGCAACCCAGACTTGGATAAACTCACTCCCCATCAATTCCATCACTACATGGGAGGAGTTAGTCAAGCAGTTTGTGAACAAGTTCCATCCACCCAACAAAACAACTCAGCATATTGATGAGATTTTGAGCTTCAGACAGAAACCAACGGAGACATTACAAGAAACATGGGAATGATTTAAAGGGATGTTGGTTATATGTACGCACCACGGTATTCAGAGCAGATGTTGGGGAAACGGTTTTACATGGGTCTGGAAGATAGTATGAAGGCAAATGTTGATGTTTCAGCTGGTGAGCATTCTTAAGCAAATCATGGAGAGAGAGCCAGATCCTACTTGACAAAATGGCACAGAATTCGGGGTGGACAACCAGTAATGCACCCATCACTCCAGTAGTTCACTGAAAATATGGCCACCTTAATGACATAGATGAGCATACTCACTAAAAAGGTGGAGGAGTTAGGGCAGAAACAACAGGTACATATTGTGGATACAACCAATGGGGGCTTTTGCACATCTTGCATTAGTCAGCCACTTGGTAATCAGTGGAATACTGAAAGTGATCATCATCCCTACCCTGAAAACATGAATTATGTGTCGAATTATCGGGGCTAGAGACAGGGTGGTCAGAATTGGGGCTAGCAAAATCAGTCATACATGCTAGTTCAGCCGCAACACAACAGTGGAAACACAGGAGCCATGCGACCTCACGGTAATGTGGCGCCCTACCAAAGGCCACATGGGTACAATAATCAGAATCATCAACAGGCTTATCACCCCCGTCAGCAACAACATGGTGGGATACAAGAAGATGGGTTTGCCAGACTCGAAGCAATGATGCAGTAGGTTATTGGGTCAACTGCGAAAATGAGTGAAAGAGTAGATGCACATGAGTCAGCCATAAAAAATATTGAAGTGCAAATGGGCCAGAACTCAATGTCTTTGAATAATTGTCCTCATGGGACATTGCCTGCAGACACTCGGGTAAATCCTAAGGATCAGGGTCCAAAACAACTTATGGCAGTGAGTCTACGCAATGGCAAAGACTTAGACTTGGAGCAGGAAAGAGCTCGAGAAAGCAGACAGGATGAGACACTGGTACCAGTGCCCATTGAAATAGATGATTCAACAAGACTAACTAAGGTGACAGTGCAGCTTGCCCAGGAAGAAACCAGCACCCAGATCGAGGCTGAGAAAGAAGCTCAGACAGCCCAGGAACTAGTAGTAGAGGTAATACCTAACAAGGAGAAAACCCAAATCACTGGGAAGAAGAGACCTCCAACACCATTCCCCCAGAGGCTAGCCAAGTACCAAAAAGATTAGCAGTATACGAAATTCTTGGAGATATTGAAACAAATACAGGTAAATATTCCTTTGATTGATGCCTTGAAGGACATGTCTGGTAATGCCAAAATGATGAAGGACTTGATGTCCCGAAAATTTGACTTCCAAGACTTGGCCACAGTGACTCTTACTCAGACCTGCAGTGTCGTTGTGACCAGACCAATTGCTGAAAAGTTGTCTGATCTAGGGAGTTTCACAATTCCCTGCACCACTGGTAACTTTGCCTTTGCCAAGGCACTATGCGATTTAGGGGCCAACATTAATCTTATACACCTGGACATCTACAAGAGGTTGGGGATTGGTAGATCTAGACCGACATCCATGTTGTTGCAGCTGCCAGACATGACGGTAAAAAGACCGTCAGGCATTCTTGATGACGTATTGGTGCAGGTAGGGAAGTTTGTGTTCCCTGCAGATTTTGTGATCCTGGACTGTAGAGTGGATGAAGAGATTCCCATAATTTTGGGAAGGCCGTTCTTGTCCACGGGGCGAGCTCTCATTGATTTTGAAACTGGGGAGCTCAAGATGAGGTTGAACAATGAGGAAATAACATTCGACGTGCAGAAATCCATGAGGCGACCAAGTGAATTTGCCAATTGTTCTCTTATTGATGCCGTGGATGTAATCTTGGAGGAGGATGATAAGTCTTTTACTATTGAGGACCCACTTGTTGCATGTCTTATGAACTTGGATGAGGTGAATGGGGAAGAATTAGCAGAATGGGTGTTGGCTCTTGAGGGCAAGGGTGTTTGGCAGAGAGCACTTGAATTTGAGACTTTGCACTTAGAAAAGAGAGAGACTTCGCCAGCTAAGCCGTTTGTAGAAGAACCACCAAACTGGAATTGAAGCTATTGCCAGCCCATCTCAGGTACGCGTTTCTCGGACCTAACTCCACATTACCTGTTATTATCCCATCCAGTTTGTTAGATGTGCAGGCACATCAGCTTTTACAAGTACTCACAGAGTGTAAGACTGCCATTAGGTGGACCATGACAGACATTAAGGGGATCATCCCAGCATATTGTATGCACAAAATTCTGCTGGAAGAGGGGAACAAACCTTCCAAGGAACACCAAAGAAGGCTGAACCCCAACATGAAGGAAGTGGTGAAGAAAGAAATAATTAAGTGGTTGGATGTGGGAATCATTTTCCCCATCTCTGACAGAAACCTGGTTAGCCCGGTGCAATGTTTTTCTAAGAAGGGTGGCATGACGGTTGTAAAAAATGACAACAATGAGCTGATATCTACAAGAACCGTCACAAGTTGGAGAGTTTGCATGGACTACAGGAAATTAAATCTAGCCATCTGGAAAGACCACTTCCCTTCATTGATCAGATGCTCGACAGACTGGCAGGGAGGTCTCATATCTGTTTTCTGGATGGGTACTCGGGGTACAACCAAATCTCCATTACTCCAGAAGACAGAGAAAAGACCTTGTTCACATGTGCATATGGGATTTTTGCCTTCAGACGGATTCCCTTTGGCCTATGCAATGCACCCGCCACATTCCAAAGGTGCATGATGGCCATATTCACTGACATGGTCGAGGATATAATGGAGGTGTTCATGGATGATTTATCAGTGGTGGGAAACTCATTCGATGAGTGCCTAGAAAACCTGACTCGAGTGATGAAGAAATGTATTGAGATTAACCTTGTACTTAATTGGGAAAAGTGTCATTTCATGGTACAAGAGAGTATAGTCTTGGGACACCTAGTATCAAGCAAGGGAATCGAGGTGGATCGTGCTAAAGTTGATATGATTGTAAAGCTTCCACCTCCCACTTCAGTCAAAGCAATAATGAGTTTCCTCGGGCATGCTGATTTCTACTGGAGATTCATAAGAGATTTCTTCAAAATTGTCAACCCCCTATGTAAGTTGCTAGAAAAAGATAACCCTTTTGTGTTTTCTGATGATTGCAGGGTTGCATTTGAGGAGTTGAAGAAGAGTCTAGTCACGACACCCATCATTGTTGCCCCCTACTGGGAGCAACCATTCGAGCTTATGTGCGATGCCAGTGACTACGCAGTGGGAGCAGTGCTAGGACAACAGAAAGACAAGATAATTCACCTAATTTACAATGCGAGTAGGACGTTGAGTGGAACTCAGCTGAACTACACTGTGACCGAAAAAGAGATGTTGGCGGTGGTGTTCGCTTTCAATAAGTTTAGATCATACCCGATCGACTCTAAGGTAATTGTTTACACTGATCATGTTGCTCTCAGGTACTTGATTGAAAAGAAAGAGTCCAAGTCGCGCCTGATTCGTTGGGTGCTTCTACTACAAGAATTCTACTTGGAGATCTGTGATCGTAAGGGCACAAAGAACCAAGTCTGGAGGAAGTGCCATGGTATGCATACATTGCAAATTACCTGGCAAGTGGTATAGAGTCCTATGAACTCTCATCTGTGCAAAAGAAAAAGTTTTACCATGATTGTCGCATGTATTACTGGGATGAACCTTACCTATTTAGAATCTGTATTGACAATATGATCCGTAGGTGTGTCCCCGAGATAGAACAATCTTCTATTTTGCAGGCATGTCACGCTTCAGCATATGGCGGGCATTTTGGAGGAGTAAGAACGACATATAAAGTTCTAGAAGTTGGGTTCTACTGACCAACTGTGTTCAAGGATGCACATCAATGGGTGAAGGGATGTGATGAATGTCAGAGGATGGGGAACATTTTTCGTCGCCATGAGATGCCCATGAACTCAATTCAAGAGGTTGAGGTGTTCGATGCATGATGGATAGACTTCATGGGCCCTTTCGTCAGCTTCTACGGCAAAAAGTACATACTTGTTGCTGTAGGTTATCTGTCTAAATGGGTGGAAGCTGCATCACTCCCCACCAATGATGCAAGGGTGGTGGTGGGGTTCTTGAAGAAGAATATATTCACCCATTTTGGGATCCCGAGGGCCATCATCAGTGACGGAGGCACTCACTTCTGCAATCATGCCTTCGAAAAATTGCTAGCAAAGTACGATGTGCGCCACAAGGTGGAAACCCCTTATCACCCTCAGACCAGTGGACAGGTTGAAGTGTCAAATAGAGAAATAAAGAGGGTGCTGACTAAAACGGTGAACGCCACAAGAACTGATTGGGCAAAAAAGCTGGATGATGCACTCTGGGCCTACAGAACCGCCTTCAAAACACCAATTGGTATGTCACCATACAAGTTGGTGTTCGGGAAGGCCTGTCACTTGCCAGTAGAACTGGAACATAGATCTTGGTGGGCATTGAAACAGTTAAATCTGGATCTTGAGGTTGCGGGTACAAATAGAGTCACCGAACTGCATGAGCTAGATGAATTCAAGTATCTTGCTTTCGAGAGCACGAGGCTGTACAAGAAAAAAATGAAGAGGTTGCACGCTAAGAACATTGTGGAGCGAAACTTCAAACCCGGAGATATGGTATTTCTTTATAACTCAAGATTAAGGCTATTTTCGGGTAAACTCAAGTCCCGATGGTCTGGACCATTTCGCGTGGTCGAAGTGCTTCCCTCAGGTTCCATAGAGATTGCTTCAACAAAATATTCCCACACCTTCAGAGTTAATGGGCATAGATTGAAGTCGTATGTGGGCATGGATGAAACCAAGGAAGTGTCTGTGATACATCTGACTGAACCTCAGAGGTCGAGCGAGCCTTAAATGCGCCCATCTGCGTCGTGCCGCGACATTAAATCAGGCGCTGCATGGGAGGCAACCCATTGACTTATTGTAATTGTCGTGCCACGACATTAACTAAGGCGCTGGTTGGGAGGCAACCAAACGTGTAGTATTTTTTTTGTATAGTTGAATTGTTGTAAGTACTAACATATGCAGGTGTGCTCAGGCGAGGGTGGAATCCAGCCACTCTAAAGGAGAAGAAAGAAAAAGATGAAACATTTTCGAGGCCTGGAGTAGCGCGGCTGCGCTAATCGCAAACCTTTCTTTCTGGGAGTAGCGCGGGCGCGCTAGTGACCGCGCTAAAGGGACTTATTTATGACTCGTCTCGAAGCCACTAGCGTGGGTGCGCTAGTGGCTGCGCATATTTCTATGCCTTCTGTTTCACTAGCGCAGGTGCGCTATGAAGGCGCTAGTGCCGTCGCGGTACATGTAAGTTTTTTTAAATTATTTTTTTACTTTATTTTGCCCTTAATTATTTTTATTACTTACACAACCCTAACCCACCTCCCCCACGTCCGCCTAAAATCACCCCCTCTTCTGCTAAAACTCTTCTTCTTCTTCAATAATTCTCCCTCTTCTTCTAAAACGCTTCTCCCCTCCCAAACCCAAGCACTCACACACGCCTCAGGTCCTTTGCTCATTCAATCCCCGACCCACTTCTCCACTTTTCACTCCCTTCTCACACCACATGTATGTGTTCTCTTTGCCATTTTTTCATTAGTTTTTCTTTTTAATTTGTTTAAAGTAGTAGTTTTTCTTCTTGTGTGCTTAGAAGTAATTAGTAGTGTATAATTAGTACATGTGGGTGGTGGTATTTGGTAGATTTGTATTTCTTGACTTTGTTGGGTGAATTTGGGGCGTTTGTGGTGGTAATGGGGTTTCAACTTGATTAATTGGGGGCTCCGTTGAATGATGCCCACCAAGTGTTTGTGTAAATGCCCCAGTGAATGTCAATAATTGTGACCAATTGTAAGGTGAAGTCTGAGTAACCACAGTTGGGTCACCTCGTTTGTGCTAAGCTAATGATGTCTTTATTGTAGTTACAATGTCACCCTCCCGGAAGCGTCAAGCTACCGGATCCTCATCCAGCAGACAAACGGGGTCCTCGAGGGCACGAACGTCCACTAACACTCGGCCTTTCAATAGCAACAAGTTTGTATCCGCTAAGGCCCAGGACAAGTTTGCTGAGAAGGAATCAAAAGTGGAAATACGAGAACGTGTAATAGATACAGACTCCCTCCGACGTGACTGTCCAAGGATGTACGATGAGCTGATGCGGCGCCGGTTGGGTGTGTTCTTTGAGGAGCCAGACGACGCAAATGCAATGATAGTGTGAGAGTTTTATGCAAACTGCCCGGAGCACAGGAATTATGTAGTCACCGTGAGGAAGAAGCCGGTGAACGCCTCTGTGGAGGCCATTCAGAGGATTTACAGGTTGCCTGATCACGTAGCAGAAATGGATGACGCATATGAGGCGTATGGTAGACGCTTCACTCAATAGGACATGTTCCTTCCGATTATCTGTGTCCCGGTAAAGGAAGTTCAGTGGTATAAATACGGGAATATGTTTCACTCTTCGGCACTCACTTTTGAAGCGAAGTGTTGGATCTATTTGATCACTAACCGCCTAATTCCATCCAAGAACACCTCGGAGGTAAATTCTCCTCGTGGGTGTTTGATCTAGTGCTTCATGACGGGCTGCGACTTTGACGTGGCCAAGCTCATACACGAGGAGATGTTTGTCCGCTGTAAAATTCAAAGGTATGGATTCTTCTTCCCATCTCTTGTCACTAGATTTTGCCTTGCAGCTCGGGTGTTGGGAAACTTGGCGGTAGATGGCAGAGTGCCGAAGGAGTACGCCTTCCGAGCAGAAAAGGTTACCACTAGAAAGGACGCGGCGGCAGCTGGTGATGATGACGAGGAGCACGAGTCTGAGGAGGAGGAGGAGGATGAGCAGGCAGTAGCGGGAGAGGAGATGCCCGCCCATGAGCAGGCTGCCGATGTTGCAGGCCCGTCTAGGGCCAATTGGGGTCAGAGGATGGACCACCTGGAGTAGGAGATGGCAGGGTTACGGACCTCGGTCACTGACTTGGGGTCGATAAATCGGAAAAGAAAATCATGGGATGGCTGCGAGCCCTAGGTCGTGCATGTCGCCTGGACCCAGGGACAGTCTCCGACCAGGATTGAGCCTTCAGGGAAGTTTCCTTACCTCTCTTTGCTTTAGTTTGATTGCCATGAGGACATGTCTTCATCTAAAGTGTGGAGTGGGGGAATGATTCATTGTATATGTATATATATATATATATATATATATATATATATATATATATATATATATATAGGAACTAACTGTTAGTTGTTTTCCTTTATTTTCTTTGTGAGTTTTGTTTGCTTTTGTTTTGTTGTTTTAATTATTAGTGTAATTATTTAAGTCGCCTTGTCCCGATGACGAATATCGTTTGACGGGGTTCTTGAGGGTCTAGGTCGACCAAAAAAGAAATTTAGATAGTGGACTCTTCTTGACGATAGATCTCTTAGGCAGTTTTCTTGAGGGAAGTAAGTCTAAAGAAAATACCAAAAAGATTTTTTTAGGTAGTGTAGTAACTCCCCCTTGGTTTTTCTTTGGGCCGAGGTTCTTTTCCAAGGGTTTTGCTTGAACCGGGTGTAGGTAGTTTTTTTTTTTGGTTTTAGTTGTTAAGGGTACTTATCGGCGATGAGCTGAAAGAAGAAAAGAATCCCATAGTGTTGTTGCGCCCGAACACAATATACCCTAGAGTTTGACGCTTAGGCTCAGTTGTTGATTCTTGTGGAGTTCCTTAAATTTGTATGTTGTAACTGACTTGAAAACTCGGTGAGAGTGTCTTGATAAACTAATCTGGAGTGAGTCATGTGCCATATGTGTGTGAGGGTATTGCATTGTATTCTATGATCCACATTCGATGCCTAGAACTTGCCCCGTGTGTGTGCAAAGCGAAATAGTAGCTCTATTTAGTCTTAGAAGTGATATAGGCATTTCTTTGTAAGCCAGAGTTATAAAGTATACCCACCTAATTGTAATCTATCATAGTTAACCCCGTTGAGCCTATAAGCCTATTTCTTTGGCAACCATAGTACAAACCTTACCCAATTGTTTGAACGACCCATATGTTGAACCCTTTACCTCCCATGAGCACTTAAATTGTTAGAGAATATGTAAAAGTCAAAGTGTGGGGTGGTGGTTTGGTTTTTGAGTGGAATCAAAAAATTGAAAGAAAGGTGCAAAGTTTTGAAGAATGAAAGAATAAACGCCGCTTGAAAAAAAAGACAATGACTAAATGCAATCCTTGATAAGTGGTGATGTGATACAATTGTACCGAAAAGAGTTAGGGGTAGTATAAAGATTTGTGTGGTGGAATGTCTGGCCTGACATAAATATGGTTTGAGAGCGAAAGTAATTGTATTAAAAGTGCTTATGGAGGTTAGTTATTATATCTAAATATATCCTACCCATTCCTTAGCCTACATTACAACCAAATGAAGTCCTAATTGATCTTAGACTGAATGAGCTCGATTAGTAGAGTAGTACACTACGTGCAAGCCTATGGAGCAGCTTTGTGGCATATAAATGGTTATTTCTGAGAGTGAGCGAATTCTGTCTATTTGAGTTCCTATGTGTTCTTACTGTTATATTCGTGGAACTACTCTCTTGTGTGATGTGAGGGAACTTGATTCATAACGGAAAGGTAAGTCTTGACCTCTGTATAGAGTAAATTGAGGAAGTATGAACATTGCAAGGCATGTGAGAGTCGACTCTTGAGGCTTAGATGTTAAATGCTTAATGAAAGGACCTTTGTAGAGTATGGTGGATTGCTCGAGGACTAGCAATGATTTAAGTGTAGGGTGTTGATAATAGGCTAGATTCATGTGGTTTAGCGTCTATTTATACTCCAACTTCATTATGCTTCACTGTCCTAAGAAGGTTAAATGATGTTAAAACAACTCTAATTATGGAATTTATGTTTCACAGGAGCAAGTTGTGCCTATGAGGACCTAGAATGGTGTTGGAGCCAAATTAAAGCGAGAAAGACCCCTTGGAGTTAAGAGCGGGTGAAAGAAAGAAGAAGAAATACGAAGGCAGATTGGAAGGCCATTAGCGCGGCCATAGCGCGACCATTAGAACGACCGCGCTAGTCCGGGTGCAACATGCAGAATGATAGGCCATTAGCATGGCCATAGCGCCCAGTAGCACAACCGCGCTATCCCAACGATCAGAAACAGAACACTTAGCCTTTAGCGCGGCCAGTAGCGAGGCCGCGCTAGTCGAGTTCCGCACGCGTTTTAGCCAGGGGTAAAATAGGAAGCTTGGGGACATTTTCACTTAACCTATAAAAGGTCTAGATCGCCCAAAAGAAGGAATATCAAGGTTTTTAGGTATTGTTCAAGGAAAATAGAGGCAAAAGGAAAGGAGGACAATTGGGCATCAAAATTTCATCTTTATTCCTTGTGTTTTTCCCATTTATGATGAATTCTCTTGTTGTTATTATCAGTACAATTATGAGTAGCTAATATATTTAGTCTAAGGTTTTGGTGGAACCTGTTGGAAGATGAACATCATGTTACATTAATATAGTTTGCTTGGTTTAATCTCTATTTGTTCAACTAAGTTCTTGTTGAAGTTGATTGAAGGCCCCTCAATTAGCTGTGCCTATTTAGTGTGTATCTACTCGGGAGAGAGTGCATATTTAGGTAGTTGTTGAAAAACACCACTCCCAAAGTATAGGAAGGATCCATAACCGAGGGTTTAAAGGTGAGATTAGGGATAACGAAACCTTGGGTGCAATCTAAAGTGAGTTGTAATATAAGCCAGCTAGCGTAACTCGGGAGAGTGCGTCTAGTAAATTATCGTAATTGCTCGGGAGAGATTTATGGCAGCAAGAGTGCTCATGATTGATAGAGACGATTAGGCAAAACTATATGAAGCATAACAGGAAGGGATTCCATCAACAGGGGAAACCACAACCTTAGATCCTTCTCTGATTTGTTTACAACCCAGTAATAGTTAGCCTTTAGTTCAATTAATTTCATTCAGTTATAGTTAGTAGAAACATCAACAATTGTTATCATAATCTTTGGGAAGTCGATTACGAAGAATCAAGTGAGTCTGACACCGGTAATTGATAGGTTAATTCCCTGTGGGATTCGACTCTGGGCTAAATACTCAGATTATATTTGCAACGACCGCTTAGTCCTTTTTATAAGGCATAGTTGGGCGTGATCACTATGTTCACAATCAGTCCCAACCTCAACATCTACATGATATGTTTCTGTATGGTCTATGATATGTGGTGCAGAAATAATGGACTCACTTTCAACCTCTGAAATCATCCTTTTAAAGCTAGAAAAAAATAAAAACAAAGATGGGACCACATCAGAAAAGATACTGATAAATGACTCAACATGGAATAAAAAACCCTAAAAGACAAATCTGTCAAAATTGGGACAACCAAAGACCCATCAACTCCCCCAAAAAAAATCATGATAATAAATAAATACCCAGCAATAAACAAACATATGCGTATAAAGATAAAGCGTGGAATGAAAAAAATACTAAAAGACAATCTGATTTGGGAAAACCAAAGACACACCAAATCCCCAACATAAACGCAAGAACACACACAATCCAGCAATAAAAAAAAACATATATAAAGCTTTCGAAAAACACATGGGGGACAAAATGAGAAGCTAAAGTTTAACAAAAAACAATATACATATAGAAACGATTTTAACCCTAAAACCCTAACCCAACAGTAAAGGTTAACAAAAAAGAAGCTAAAGTAACTTACCTTGACAAGAAGAGTCAAAAATATGTTGTAAATTTTATCAGAACCCTTCTTCGATTGGCCATCCTTGAGATATGCAGAAACCCTAGTATCTGGGTTAGGGCTGGACGAGAAGAACGAAGGGGTAATTTGGTGGGTCTGTTTACGGATAGAATGACATTACTAGTTTAAGAGATGTTTTTTTGGGTAACGGATCGGGTACGGGTAGGATTAATGGGTATGGTTGGGTATCAAAATAAAACATTAGTGGTATATTATTTTCTACATGTCGAATTATGGGTGGATGACTTATCCACAGTGGCAGTCGTTAAAATTTTAAGGGGGTATTTGGGCCAAGAGTGTAACGGCAAGGTTGGAGATGGGACAAACTTCTAACGGAGATTATTTATAGACCTTTTCGTAAAGTTCAGGAGAGTATTTGGACCTTTTCCGCATTATGAAATATGACGATATAGATTTTAAAAAGAATGCAATGGCTAAAAGAAGTGGGAATCGAAGATAAATGTTTTAATTTATTAACCGTTGTATCCTTCTAAAATGTCTTTAACAACCAAAGAGCGTGTAACTTTTGTATTTGTGTAGTTATGTAAATGTGTGTGTTTTCTGTATTCATATTTAGAGTGAAAGACCAAAAATTAGAGTTTTTCTACCATAATTCGGTGTTAGAGCCCCAAGTCGGCTCTGACTCTTTGCCCAAACATCCTTGAACAAACTAAGTTATTGTAATTAGCAAACGAAAGAGAGCACCATGTGATTGAACTGTTCGAAAATAACACTTGATACTAGACGATCGAGCTAATTAAGAATATCTATGTTCATTAGATGTAATTGAAATACCTCAGTTTATTTGTGATACTCTTACAGATTAAATCAAACCTTGTCAATTGTCACATTCATAGCACAAAGGAGTATTCAAAAACCTTCCAACCAAAAACATGTGAGTTATAATTGATAATTTTCATTAAACGCAGAACGTGAAAGACTTGTTAAAAAAATATTTTAGTACAATATAACTAACAAAAAATCAATCAAAACAGTACTCAATTATGTAATTTAAATTAATAGATTTGGATTTTTCATCAGTCAAATTATAGTTACATGGGATTATGAGATTAAAATTACTAACAAAACAAATAAATAAAGTAAGCAAAAAGAAAGATCACAACGAATAAAGCTTGAATCAAACCAAAACAAAAGGCAAAACAAAGTAGAAAAGAAACGACAACTAACCAAACAACGGACTTGAGTGAGAAAGAGTGTTTTGATCAACAACAATAACAACGACCTAGTATAGTCCCCCAAATGGGGTTTGGGGAGGGTAGTGTGTACGCCGACCTGACCTCTACCCCGATGGAGTAGAGAGGCTATTTCCGATAGCGGACTTGAGTGAGAAAGAGTGTTTTGATCATTAAAATGTATTGTGTAAATACATATTTAATGGTGATCAAAATACAAAATAGTTTTCCTTTTCAACGTGATCTTTTATTATTATTTTTTTGTTGATAAATTATACTACCAGGCTGGGTGCCTAGTAGCTATTTTATTAATAATAAATCCAAAACAAAAACACAATAATACAGAAGTATTGTCCTACTAGCTAGGACGATAAACTATGAAACTACATAGCACCTAGAATCAAAATTGGGCTTGTCCGGCCCAATAGTGATGTAGTAAATGAAAGAACTTACTAAAACTTGCTAAAATGCTAAAAATAACACAACTAAAATCTGGTGTGGTCCATGGGCCTTGTTGATCACAAACTCCAAACGGCAGCCCATATTGAATTTTATTTTAATGTTGCATTCATAGCCCCTTTAATTTGCAGCTTTGTCTCTTCTGAATTTTCTTGGCCCAATTCCAGCGTCTAGGCCCAATTCCACCCTTGCCTGGCCCAATTTCCTGGGCCCAGATCCCATAACCCAGCCTTAAATCTCGTATAGCTGTAATAATATACAGACTTAGGCATTTCATTTCCCTTCTCTTCACTCTCTATTTCGTCTTGCCCTAGCTTTTTCTCCTGCCTTTCACGACCATGGCGATTCTGCTCCCTCTAGCTGGTAAGAGTCTCCATTTAAGCTCATTACTATGTTTTATGTTGAATTTCCATGTCCTCACTTCATTGTTTCTTCGTATTTCATCTCTCATTAGCCTTAGCTGCTTCCCATTGATTGTTACAGATCTACGCAGATGAGTTGGTAAGTGCCTCACTCTGAGCTTATCCCTTCCATTACTATCGTTTATTTTCCTTTTCTTCTCTGATTTGTTCCTCAATTCTAGCTCAGGTGAGTAGTTCCTATGGTTCAGGGCTCTATCAGCCAAAACCGTTCCAAATCGATGCACAGAAGCTGGTGTATTCGTCTTATACCTTACAGCTCTACGCACATGAGCTGGTAAGTGCCTCAATCTCGCTTTATCTGTTTCATTTCTGTTGTTTTTTGTCATTTTCCATTTATTCAGTATTTTGA
>ML244474.1:4385-21360 GCA_005239495.1 Nicotiana undulata
AAAAAAAATTGACAGGGATGAAACAAAATAAAGGTTATTGTTTAAATAAAAACAACGACAATTGTGCTTAAGCGGTAAAATAAAGTGTAGTGCCCATAGGGAATTTAAGTCACTATTATCCATATGTATCATACATATCCCTAAGCCTACATTACAACCTTGCAAAAGTCCTACGTGATCTCGACTCAAAGACTCCTACATTAGTGGAGAACCACATGATAGTCAAGCATATAGCTATTTCCAGTAGCTTGAGGTACTTCCTTGATGAGAGTGAGTGAATTTTTCTATCTATGCCCTTCTTTGTTCTACATATATATATTGAGTGATTTATGGGCATCTCTCTTCATTTAGTGAGATACACTCAGGATTAGAACAATATTATGATTTCAATTCTCAATAAATGAATGCGAGTATGGTTAAAAGTTTTCATGATTTTGCTCGAAAGTTTTCATGATTTTGCTTAAAGTGTTTAGCTTTATGTTTTTGTTTTTCCTTTGTTCGAGGACGAACAAATATTTAATTGTGGGAGAATTTGATAAGTATATTTTATCTGATATTAACCACATAATTTTTCTCAATAAAAATATATAAATTTTCATGTTTTCTCCATATTTTATACTTTATTTTGCAGGAATAATTATAGAAGAATTGTCGTGTGCAAAAAAAAAAATTAAATATTCAAGTAAGATACAACAAAGAAGTGTGAAATCGAGCTATGATTTATTATTGCCGTGATAATGCACCAAGTTTAGATTTGACATGATGAAATCGACGAAATCTAAAACAAAACTTACGGATTCTCATATCTGCAAATATGAAATCTAGATTTGTCATGATGAAATCGACGAAATCTAAATTTAAAGAAATGAATTCTCTGCAAATGTGAAATCTAAATTTGCCATGATGAAATCTAGAACCAAATCGAGATGTCATCATGAAATTTTCTTATATAAGAAGACGTTGCTGATCAGAGAAGAGGGGGAGACAAGAGAGAAAGCTTTGAGCGAAAAGTCTGAATCCAAATTTTTAAGCTTCTCAGTTTTATTTCTTTCACTAGTATCGAGTTATCTTTTCCTTTAAATCACAATAGTGGTTTAATTATTGTTTATAAATAAATTACAGAAGAAATTACTCTAGTTCCTGCTTTTAATTAAATAGGGGGGATTATTCTTCTCGAATATTCTTTCTATTTTCTTATTTAATGGACAAGAATATTTTCATTGTTAGTACTAATTCCAGTATGGAGTAACTTTTCTTGTGTTGGGAGAAAGATGGATCTTAATATTTCTATATAATAGTAGATATTATTCCTCACATTCACATGCTTGAGCTAAAATTTATTTAACTTTTATCTGCTTTTACAGTTAGACGTTGTTTAATTTATTAACATCTATCTATCTTGTACTACATATTAACTATTTATTAATTCTGTAATCGAGAGAGGCGGAAGAAATAATATAGTTAAGTGTAGTATTGATATATGTTAATATTTATTCAGTAACATCTATCTCTTTTATGTTATAACTAATTTTACATTTATTTGTAATCGAGAGGGGCGAATAGTGTAATAATCAGTTATAACAAGTAGGCTAACCGAAAGGGACTTACTAATAAGAGTATGTTTTAGTTCAATCATATATTTCTGGTTCTTTGGTATTACTATGTTGAAAATTAATTTGTATAACCGAGAGGAGTGCAATTAATTATTCAACTTGAGTAATTATATATATTTGTAATCGTGAGAGGCATTTATACATTTTTGAGAAATAGAAATTGAGGAATAATAATTTCACTATCTAATAGAAATATTAAGTGAAGTCAAGATCCCAACACCTTTTTATTATATTTGTGAAAAACAAAATATTTTCCATTTGCTCTATTCATGCATTTTTAGTTAGTTAATTTACAACCCAACTCTTTCTGATTTTCTCAAATAGTAATTAAAACAAGAAACGTCTGTAGAATAGATAAACCAATCTCTGTGGGTTCGACATCTTTCTATACTATTATTTGACAGAGTACGAGTTAAAATTTTATATACGCCATACGCTCGTCAGTGACACCTTATTTAAGTCTTTATAATCCACGCAAATTCTAAATTTTTTATTCTTCTTTGGAACCACAACCACATTAGCTAACCATTCGAGATACTTTACCTTTTGGATTGAACCAATGTCGAGTAGTCGAGTTACCTCTTCGTTAACAAACTTGTTTCTGACCTCGGCTATCGGGCGTTTCTTTTGCCTCACTAGTGGGAAATTTTGGATCCAAGCTTTGCTTGTGCATGGACACCTCTAATGGGATACTTGTCATATCCGAGTGCGGCCATGCAAAATGATCAATATTAGCTCTAAGGAAATTAATAAATCCTGACCCGGGATCGAAATTGAGTCATGTTCCCATGTGAAACTTCTTTTCCAAGAATTCTTCGAACAAAGCCACTTGCTCGAGTTCTCCCGCAATGGACTTGGTTGAATTGGTCTCCTCCAACACCTAAAAGTATCTCGGCACATGGTGGGATTCCGACGACTCATCGCCTTCATCTTCATTGATTAAAGGAGAAGGCGTCGACTTTGCTATTTGCTGGTCTCCTTTCCTTTGCTTATGGAAATCAATAGTGCATTCATCTCTCTTGCTTCCAGTTGATCTCCTCTTATCTATTTAATTACTTCTGGGGTCGATAACTTTAACAATTGATGATATGTTGATGTCACGGCCTTCATCTCATGTAACGATGGCCTTCCTAGGATTATATTGTAGCCCATATCGCTGTATACCACTTCAAATAAGGTGATCTTGGTTACCCTTTCAGCGTTCGTGGGCAGCAAAATCTCTCCTTGGGTTGTCACACTTGCCAAGTTGAATCCTGCGAGGAGCTTTGTTTCTGGAATGATGCTTCTGGTTAACTTCGCTTGATCTAATACTCTCAATTGAATAATGATGGCTGAGCTCCTTAAGTCAACCAAAACATGCTTAATTTTGAAATTTAAGACACTAAGAGAGATTACTAGAGCATCGTTATGTGGATGAAGCCTGTCAGTGTTCTTCCTCCGTGAAGGTGATATTGTCTTCGGCGACCTCCGCGAGTCTATTGTTGTGAGTCACTGAAACCTTTGTCTTCTTGGGACGAGAAGGTTATGCCGTTGATTTCATTCCCTAAAAATTATGTTGATAGTCAATCAAGGAGGATCTTCTGCTAACTTCGAATTCTCTGCATTATCCTTGCTACGACCACAATTGTTCTTGGCGCGGTCGCTCAAGAATTACCTGAGATGGTCATTCTTCAACAACATCCATTTTTGTGGGCGTGAGTCCCATGATATTCACACCATAAGTTAGGACCCCTCTGGATGGGATCGGATAGGAATGGCTTCAGGAAACGTGCTTCTTTGATATTCCTCATCGTAGATAGAAATTCCACTACGCTGATGTTGAAATTGTAATCCAACAACATGGGATATGTGGAATCTCGGCCCCCGGTACCTCTTTTTCTTGCAATGTTCTGTTGTTCCATCCACGATCAGTTCTTCTGACGGGAGAGAACCTATCCAAGGATCGGAACCCTTTGTTTTCGCATCCTTCGTTACTCTTATATAGCAAGAAGCAGCCTTTGGAAGATCGTCGGTCCGCATAGAAACCACCTTTGAACTTATCCTAATTCTTATCTTGGTCTCGTCCCTTCGTTGTGGAGAACCCGAGTTGATCGTCTTCTATCCTTATTTTCGAATCAAAGTGGTTATGAACATACGCCCATGTAGTCGCTTGGAATTCAAGGAGGCTTTTCTTCAGCTTTCAGGAGGCTTCGGAACTCCTCGGGCTCAAACCCTTTTTGAAATCCTCCGCTTCCACTCGTCCGGTATGGCCGGTAGTAGCATCATCTCCTTCTAGAATCTGATCACGAATTCAAGAAATAATACGAACTCACATTGTGTGTTCCTGAATATGTTCGCTTTCCTGGCTTAGACCTTTCTAGCCCTGGCATGGGCCTTAATAAACGAATTTGCAAGCATTTAAAAAGAGTCAATTAAATGCTCGGGTAAAAGTGAATACCATATCAGGGCCCCCTTAGTGAGGGTCTCTCCAAACATTTTCAGAAGGATTGATTCGATATCATGTTGAGCCAAATTGTTCCCCTTCACTGTCATTGTATAAGTTGTGATGTACTCCTGCGGGTCCGAAGTCCCATTGTACTTGTGTCTGTCCGGCATCTTGAACCTCTTCGAAATTAACTCAGGTGTTGTGCTCGTCGTAAACGGTAACTGAATGTACTTCTTCGAATCTAGGCCCTTCAAAACTGGTGGTGCACCTGAAATTTGATCCATTCGGGCATGAAACTCCTTTGCGTTCTGATCCATCCATTCGTTCATTTCCCTAATAAATCTCATAAGCTCGATTTTGAATGGATCATTATTGTTATCGTTACCAAATCCTCTATTTGTTCCCTCGGCACCGAGCCATTTTATTTGCAGGAATGTTGGGAGGAACCGGGCCCCTTCCATTTGCGTTATTAGAAGCGCCGGACAATGTTTGCTTCAATTTCGTCATCACCTGATCCTGATTTGAAAAGTGTCCTGTGATGGCTTTTTGTTCCTCTCTTATGATTCTTACTATTTCCATAATGTGTTCCTCTTCCGCGTCATCGGGAGTCATTTGTGCATGTCGGGGCCACTGTCCTTCATGGACCGGAGTTGCCTCATCCCCCTCGTTGCAGGAGTCACTGATTGAATCCTCATGTTGAGGCATATTTTCATTTTTACACCCCATGATTTTGTATGCGAAAGTACGTCATAAGTCAATTGATGTAAGCTCTGAAATGAGATCCTCTTTGAAAGTCTATAAAGTGATTTAATATTGTTACACCCCGTACTTAAGCATCACCGTCATTATAGGATTATCTATTGTAAATTTAAAAAAGACGAAATCCTTCTACAAGGATAAGAAAGGTTTACCGAAGTCTTAAGTAAGTTAAGATAAATATGAGACTCGCTAATCAAGATTTAAATGAGTTTAAAGTCATGATATGACTATATATGATGTTGGATATAAAGTATAAAGTTTGGGAAAAATCATATTTAAATTGGGGGGAAAACCGACTAAGGATGTGCCTTGTAATGAAGCGTTTTGAGGATCACATTTCATGTGCTATATGAGGTCTTTTTAGGACATATCATATACCAAAATTAAATTCTTGAAACATAGTTTCCAACGGTCCAAACCATTTATTCATACGACATCGGCGTAGAGAAATATGGATTTTTAAAGTAGGGTCGCCTAGTCATGTTGCCGCACTACGGAGAAACTGGCAGGTTTATAGGCCAAGTTGCGATGCAGTTTACTCCAAATAAATTGAGAGTTACATGGATATCTTTAAATGAAATTAAAGCCCTATGTGTCAAGTTTCCAACTCTACAAACCGTTTGCCAATACAATATCTAGTAGAGAGATACAAGT
This sequence comes from Nicotiana undulata, assembly GCA_005239495.1. Lineage (NCBI taxonomy): Eukaryota > Viridiplantae > Streptophyta > Magnoliopsida > Solanales > Solanaceae > Nicotiana > Nicotiana undulata. The sequence continues at coordinate 9,837 of ML244474.1, forward strand.
GTCAGTAATGGCACTGCTCATGCTGCCAAGTAGGCAGCTTACCCACCTGCTTGAAGAATTGAGGCGCTGGTCTTATCCCCTTATATCTCGTCAACAATACAGATGTTACTCACATATAAACCACTCTCAAGATCTCCAAAGTCATCCCTGACATATCTCAAGATAACAAGAACCGAACTCAAGGAAACAACAACTCAAATCATTATCAAAGATGTTAAAGACTACAAGAGAATGCTTCTATGGTGTTGTTGTATGATTAAAAGCTATTTTGAGCTAGGTTTAGATGGGGTTTCGAGTTTTAATTGTTTTCCAAGGTATGTATAACATATTCTTGATTGTTCCTAAGGTTAATCTTGTGTTGGTTGTGTTGTTTGTGTGAAAAACTATATGATGCACTTGAAGGAACATAGGATACAATTGTTTTTTTGGTTGGACCATTTTGTGGCTAAATATATGGTTTGTGCTGGCTGGAAATTATGACAAAATAATTTGATAATTTTGTGGCTTCTTTGTTTAAGCTTTCCTAGGTGTTAATTAAGTTTATTGAAGAAGAAAATATGAAAAACAAGTGATTGACGATAAAACTTAAGGTGCTAGACGTATGAGGCTGTTTTGCAAGGCATTTTGTGGATGTTTAAAATTAGAAATAATATGATACATATAAGTATGATGTTTTAAAGGTTGTAAACTAATTTATGTAATAAGAGTTAGACTCAATTTATAACTTGTTATGAGTAAAAACGAGTTTGTCGCTCAATATGATTGTTAAGATAATTGGAGAAACTCGTATTGGCTTATATTGTTGTTGTTGCTATTGTTGGTTATAGTTGTTGTTGTTGGTTGTTGATGACCCTTAATGGTCTTTGGGATATATTAAAAATAGGGGAGTTTCTGCCCGATTTTCCTTAAGCCATACAACTAGCCAAATACGATAGTACGACATTATATGTTAACCGGCAATGTCATTTCACTTGTTGTAGATGCAAGAAGTTGTGTTGAGTTTGGTTGAGTAATAAGGAATAGATCATATAGGTATGTTAAGGCTAAACATTTCTTTCATTTTGGCATGATCCCGTAAGTACATGAGTTTGATAACGAGGCATAAAGAGAAGTTCATATTCCTGAATTTATGTACATTTTCCTAGTCTCATAAGTTACAGCATTCTCCCTTATCGGGACTTCATATTCAGTTTAGTTTTGTCTTATGTCAACCAAGAGAGCAGGAGTCTATATATATATAATATTATAGTATTTTCACCATCATCGAGCTATAATCGATGGGCAGGCCCCTATTGGGCAACCTCTGGTCAGATGGTGAGTTATATACCGAGCCTACTGTGGCCGAGCGCCTATGAGCGAGCTTAGAATGGCTGAGATACAGAGCCTAGTATGGTCGAGCGCATATGAGCGAGCCTACTATGGCGGAGCAGTTACACATACCGAGCCTTATAAGGCTGGACAACTATTTTACTTACTATATTGAGAGAGTTAAGTCAGTATCAGCATGTAAACATATCTTCAGATTATCTTTGACTTCCAATTACTTTCTGTTATTATTTTATTAGTTCAGTTTCAGCTTTTACTTATTATGTTACCTTACATACTCGGTACATTATTTCTTGATGCTGCATTTCATGCCTGAAGGTCCTCATTGACAGTTGGACAGACCCTCCTAACAGATAGAGTCAAACATCACTTGGTTGGTAAGCTCCACTTCCTCAGATTTACCAGGTCTAGACCTTGGAGTCCATTTTATATATATAGGTTTGATGGGTAGGTCAAGGCCCGGTCCCGACCATGGTACAATTCAGTTATCTCTAGAGGCTTGTAGACGAGTCCTGTATATTTTGTATATCAGTAGATGTTCATGGCGGCTTCGTCGGTCTGCATAGTTATATATATCCGCTTTTGGGTATGTTTACCCCAAAGATGACAAAGGCATTATTTTCAAACGATTTAGAATATAGCCTTATCGGCCTAAGTCGAGGGTTACCCCTCTAGAGTTCACAGTTACAGAGTGGTACGCTCGGTCTGAGTATGGCACCGGGTGATGGTCATGCCTCTTCAGGTTTGGGGCGTGACAAACTTGGTATCAGATCAGTTTTGTCCTAGGGAGTGTCGAGCCCCCCTTTTCCTCGCGGAGTCCGGGTTTCGACATTTTGGGACAACTCGTTTCCTTTTGGGACGTGGTATGGGATTTGAAGAGTCGCCACCTAACGGATTAAGGTGCATTAGGGAACCTAAAGCAAATAACTCGTAAACCGATTTACATCGCCAAAGATTGGATAAGGGCTCAAAATTACCTTGAGGGGAAGGTGTTAGGCACCCCTGGATGTCCACAACGGTGGGTCCCGGCCAAACTCAACTTAAGCGAATTAGTCTTTAATGAAAATAAAGCAATTTAAACAAATAAAAATTACTTTAAAGCGGGAATTAAAGGGATAGGATCACTTCTATGCAATACTCGGTAACCTTCCTCAAATAGAGGTGTTATGCGTAGCATTAACGCAATGGTCATCATCTACTTCACTACCCAATTACCCTCCCCTTTATTAATTATTACCTAAGCGTTCTAATAGTATCCAGTGCGTATCTTATGCGTGCACTACCTGTTCCTTACCTATTGCCCAGGGGGTGTTTAGGACCTCTATTTTAAAGGCGGTTCTAGACTGACCTATGTTGCTTAAAAGGAGAAAAATAATCGACAAACAAAAATCAAATAGGATTGTCACATAAGGAGCAATTAAGGGAGGTTCATATTTACCTCCACAAATAGACAAACAGATGCACGCTTTTCAAACAAGCAGTTTTAAGTGATTTAGGGTCCTATAGGTAGGATATCTAAATGAGTATAACATAATATATAGCAGTTTTATTAAAGCAAGGCAGTGAGTACCTATCAGTTTGCCTACTGATTTTGTTACTATCCTGAATCTGGGCACATTTCGAACAGCAAGAAATCACGATTTTAAAACCCAGGATTTTAATTATCCTACAGGCTTGCCTAAGTGATAACCGGACAGAATCCTATAGACACGGTATCTAAACGTTAATCAGACCACAATTATAAACTAGTGATTAATTTTGACAGGCAGATTTTTACCTTTTAGATCCTATCGGCATGCTTTCTAAATGCTGAAACTGGTTATAAGCTCCTATGGACATGATATCTAAAATGCAGAAAACGGATTTGTACTTTTCCCTATAGGCATGATATCTAAGCGTTAAAACTGATTTTTTATATGCATTTCCTATCAACATGATGTCTAAGTGTTTATACAGATTTCAAATATGATTTCCTATGGACATGATATCTAAGTGAGCAGAGATGTTAACAAAATGTTATACATGTTTGATAATTCCCAAAGAAGATCCTATAGGCATGGTTTCTAATGCACATTGAGACTTGAGAATATGCATAAGCATGGATTTTGATGCAGAATTGATAAACGTCCTATTTCAGAATTTCTAGGATGCAAAGTATGAAAATTCTAGATTACAAAGAATGAGATAAGTCCTATAGGCATGGTTTCTAATGACATGCATATAAATGATCACCACAATAACCTATAGGCATGATTTCTACCCGAACCCAACAAAAATATATATAAAAATACCTTCCCAATTTTTACTAATAACCCCATATCTGTTTTACAAAGATTATTACATTATTACAAACCATTATGAAATGAATTACACAACGAACATCACTATACTATAGGGAGCCTTGGCAGGCCCAATGTCAATCCTGGAAACCAGGTCTTCAAGCAAGCCTGAGGTACACCAATAGTCCATTATATAACACAACTGGGCTTCTGGTCTGTCAAAGTTCCCAAGGGCCTCGGGGACCCCGGGCAATGCTCACACCAGAACCTTTCATAGAAACAGTTTTTGTAAACAAGTTTGGAAGGCCATCCCCAACGTGTCAGAGTTCGGGGGAGTCTCATGGACTCCTAGACAGTTCTCACACTTGGGGGAGGGGGGGAAGGACCCTAGATATCTAAGAGTAGGAGTTGAAAATAGTATATAAAAGTAGGAGATAGTTTAGAAAAACAGTTTGGATTTTTAGAAGTGACTAGAAACAAATTACTATATTAAAAACTACAAACAGAACCACATTTAGCAGATTGAATTCAGACATAAATTCCAGTAGTTAAACAATCACCAGGAACACTCGAATCATAGACAGAACAGAGTCATAATTAAGTCAAACAAGGTTCCACATGGTTGGAATTGACTTAGTTCACTAACTATTATTAGGTGAGCATATAGACATGTATTAAATAGAAAACAACATGCCGAAATTAAGTTACTAATCCGACAGTCATATAGAAAAGGTAGCAGGAATTTAGAGCACCATTATCCTTGAAAGAAGTATACAGAAACCAGGAACATGTTAAGGTAAAACAGGACAGGAGTTGAGGCATGCTATTTGAGAAACAAGTAAACAAGTATCATGGATCAAACAGGACCATACTAACATATAGAACAGGACAAGTTAACAGGAGTTAAGGTATGCTAGTTAACAGAAACATAGGGCAAACATAGGCATGTTGATATCTACAGCAGACTAACTACATAGCATATTGAATAGGACATGGTAACAGAAATAGTCATGCTGATTAAGAGCAATAAACAGGAAGAACATAGGTCTAACTACATAGCATATTGAATGATAACAGAAGTGGAGGCATACCAGTTAAGAGATAGCAACATGAAAGTGAAAGCAAATAGGATCCAAGAGTCTAGCCTTGGCTTTCAGCCGGCTAGACAGAGCAGCGAGTAGAAAGAACTACAATTGAGAGTGTGTGAGTATGAGTAAGAGTTTGTGTGTGTGTTTCTGTGTCTCTCTATGTATGTTCGTGTGTTTTAAAGAATCAAAATGGGGGGATTATATAGCACTTAGCAGAGTAAAAAAAATAAGGCAAAGAACAATTAAGAGTTCACAAATAAGGTATACAAAGTAAATTAACCAGTTAATTAGGGCTAAACTCAATCAAATAACACAGCAGAATCGGGGAAAGACCCCCTTAAACTAGGGAGAATCAATTAACAGCTCAGATTGAGGTTTAATAAGGCAAGAAATAAGTCAGAGGCCATTTATAGGCCGGTTAGAATAAATCAAAACCCATAAATCAGGTCAATAGCATAATTAAGGAAATTAATACCAATTATGAGTTACAAATAAGGAAAAGTGAGTAAAAATCACAGAAAAATACCAATTTCAGCAGAGAGTATAGTTTCGAACCCTAATTAGTTAAATAAAATCAATCAATCTCTTTTAATTGACATAACTAAAGAATAACGGGCAAATATTGATACAATCAGTGAGATAAGCAGAAACCCTAGGGATTGGAACATAGATATGAAAACCAGTCAAGCAAATAAAGAAAACCCGCGTTAAACACTTAAAAATTTTAGCACTTTTTGTAGAAACTTAAAGGGGTGAAACTCTAGTTATAGGGAAAACAAAAAAATCGGTTAATAATGAGATAACACGGAAAGTTTTTAAAGTGAAACATAAAATAATCTTAGAATCGTCTCAAATCTACAAGGATCTGAACAGACTCGAGTAGCAAGAGACTAGGGTTTTAAAAATGACAGAGGTGAAAAAAAATCTGGTTTGGAACCATAGATTTAAGCCATAAACATGAAGATAGTAGTACTCACAAACACGGAGATGAACCCAGGCAAGTTCATCGAGAAAAAATCTTTGAGATTCCTTCAAATAACAGCAAAATCGAACAACCAATGAAGATAGGAGGTCGGGTGAGGCCTCAAATCAAAGGGAAACTCCATGGATTGAAGGGTTTCTGGTGACGGTGGCTAGGGTTAGGGATAGTTTCAGAGAGAACAAAGAAGAAGAGGGAAACAGGGGCGGTGGGGTTAGAAAAATGACTAGGGTTAGGGGGTAGTTGGTGTAATTTAAAAAGGCAAATGATCCTGGACTGTTGATCTTTTGAGATCAACGGCCAGGATTCGATCTGAGGGACTGGGCGGGTTTTAAAATTGGGTCAGGGTATTTGGGTTGTAATTTTAATTGGGCTGGGGGTAAAGATTTGGGAAAAACCCGAAATTAAATCAAATTTAAAGAGGCTATTTGCTAAATACCCAATTAATTTGATAAATAATTTATAAAAGGGCTAATAAATGATAAAAATGCTATTTATGCATAAAAATGATTTAAAGTAATTAATTAATATTATAAAAATACATTATGTCATTTTTCCGTGAAATAAAGTAATTATACACACATGAACTATTATTGCAAAGTTATTGCAATTATAACCCTAAAATGTAAATATGGCTATTCATGAAATAATTAAAGCTTAGTATAAATATAAATGATAAAATTAAGCGATAAAATTATTGTAAAATCATTTGTGATGCAATTAGTAATTATTTATATAATGACATACTGGGATGAATTAATTAAAAATTCTTTTAAAATGAAGAAATTATGAAAAAAATATTAATTGATGCTCATGCATTGTTTTGAAGATATATATGCATTTTGAAAATAATATAGGGAAAAATAGGGTATCAACAGGGAGTCTACAAGTCGTGTCTAGTAGAGCCTTGTTTATAGATGTGTTGTGCACCACATTATATAAACAGGAAGCTACAGGGCATGTAGGAGGTTGTTACCCTTCTTTCAAATTTGCATCGTGCTATAGAGCTGAGTCATAGTTTGAGCCAAGACTTATGTTTGCTAATTATAGAGATGCTTGCAATTTGAAAAATTACAGCTAGCCAGAGGGCTAATACAGTACGAGGTAGGGGCATTAGTAGAGAGAGAATTCTTGACGACGTGGCCCTGTTTGAGGCCCTATTAGATCGTGCATACCAGATGGTGCACTGTAGTATAGTACAGTTAGATATGAATATTAGAACGTTCAAAAATATTAGAAGACATGTAGTGGCATCCTAGATGGGATGAATATTTACTTTAGTATGACTCCCGCCCCTAGTAAAAAGAGAATAGTAGGCGACCCGAAGAGCCAGTGAGATGAAGAAAGGGGGGGATAAAAGTGAAGGAATGCTTTTTAAAGCTTTTAGAATAAGGTAATAAACAAAGATATTAGCAGGAGAATAAGAAGATAGTAAATGAAGCACTACGAGTAAGATTTGATAAAAAGGTGGTAACGGTAAATCATAATATAACAGGATGACATAGTTTATAGTCAAGTAAAAGAAAAGACAAGAGGTGACATGCCTTGAGACTATAAAAAGGTATAAGCCATAAAGTCATATCCTCATTTTGAGAACATGAGTTGGCGACTCCAAAGTAATTACCAGAAGGCTAAGTTAGACCCCCACGGAGTAATAGAAATCAACATAGGCTAGTAAACAAAAAAGACAATCGAACATGATTTAGAGACCAAACGATTCGATAATAGTCGGCATCGTAAGAATTTCAGAAGTCGTGTTCCAGAAATGATAGAATGGACAATGGAAGAATAACCTTTAAAGGTCGTTCAAGAAGATGATTCCCTAAAGCAAGCAATGTGATCAGAGTCATTCTTAAGGGACTAAGTGTGCCAGTTACACTAGGTATCACCCTCGCGCATAAGAAATTAATTTATCCCTGGTACAGAAGGGTTATCGCAAGGCGAGTAAGAGTCAGTGAAGATGTGAAAAGATGCCAAAGATGAAGAGATAACTATGGACAAGTAAAGAAATAATGCAGTAAAAAGGTGAAAGGGAGGAGATTGCATTTATTCAGATCCTACATATATGTTATGACTCCAGAACATTATACAAGCATAATGGTGGGCAGATGCAGTAAGGGTTCCTTCCCAGGATGTTACTGATAAATAAGTGTGAATGAGCACTTGATACATAAGGAGTCAGTGCGAGAGGTAATTTACGAAAAAAGAAGCAACCCAAGAGAGATTACGCGGAATATAGATATGAGAATGGACCAACGAGCAGTTAGTAGTTGATTGAGGAAGATCCTAGTTATGGCTAGACAAGAGGATACATATAAATCAACAGATCATGCAAGATAAATGTATTGAACCACAACATATGGAATTCAGTCTCGCAGATACGAGATCGTAATTATTTACAAGAAAAAAATCAAATAGGAGTTGGGATAATTAAAGGTATCGTATAAGTATTACGAAAATAAGAGAAAGTGCCACTAAGGAGACAATCAAAATTTGAGTTTAGATGTAACCCTATGAGCATTAGAGCACGAAAGTATGTAACTAAGTATATTTGTAGGCGAGTAAGAACATCGAAAATTCCTTCGGGTATACAATATAACAAACTCGCAACTTAACAAGAGCCATAAAGTCTCCTTAAGTACTACACAGGAAGACTAGCTGTGAAAAAAGGGAAGAAGGCTTCAACTTAAGAATAATGACATAAAGAAGAAATGGTTCTGTAACAATAGTCTCACTACAATATTGTATACACTCCATAAGAAAGTGACACCATTATGGCTAATGAACGGGAAGTAAAAATCAAAGGTGAAATTTGAGATCATATGAGTTACGGGGAATTTCAGTATTTGTGGGCAACAAGATTAGCCGAGTATTTATTCCACAAGTGGCAGAATGACCAGGAAAAGTCATTTCTTACATTTAAAGACAACTGAGAAGGCACGAAAGGAAATCTATGGTGCTAGCAATTTAAAGGAAGATTTCGAGTAATATAAATAGATATGTGTAGGTCACAAGGTTTTAGGTAGACAGAATTAAGGATAAGAAAGGTGAGTGAGAAGGTGACGAGAATAGGTAAGTCCTCGGGATTAGACTCATCACAACAAGAGAGCTAATAGTTTCCATAAGTTATAAAAAGCTCAGTATAGCAGGAGTGAACTCAGAGGAGTTTAAGACTAGGAGAATTTAGAAGAGATATAATGTTGCCCTAGTGGTAGAATAAGGGTGTAATTATGATAGATAAGAGGATGACATTTAGGCCTTTGATTGGTAATGATTCAAAGAAAAGGGATTTCATGAATTGCACAGGATTAAAATACCCCCATAAGGTGAATCACGTCAGGATGATATGCAATACGGTTATTGAAGTATTGTATCACCCCTAGGTGGATCAGGAAAATCACTTCAGATGTTCTCCGATGAGACGTGATCCCTAGTGACAATGTATTACGTAAGAGGTCTCAAGTTGTCAGTGGTAGATATAGATCAACATTAAGTTGAATCAACAACAGATGTATAAAAATTCCAAAGTATGGGAGGATGCCATATTATAGATGAACAATAATAAGGAAACATTAAAGGACTTAGATTTATATATTATGGGATAAGCAGTGAGAGAGTAACTTGGAGCTGGGGAAGCATACCTCGGTAATAATAAACTGAAGTAAGTGTTATAGTACGGTATGACCTACCTAGATGCACTAAAGCCACAGGGACATATAGCCAATGCTAGGAAACAAAATATAGCCATAGTCGTATGTTCGGCAAAGTACCAAGCAAAGAACTTCAGTACACCTATATATGTTGTGAGGGACATCTTGTCATAGTTCTGTATATGTTCACAAAGTGAGGCCAAAAGATTGGAAAAAAGTTGGAGAAAAAAAAAGATCCGCACATAAAAGGACAGAGTCATACAGGCTGCATCACAAAAGGTAGTCAAAGTTACGGGATTACAAGAATTCTGATCACAAGTCGTGATGTGAGAAGAAACGGTCTTTGAATTTATTCATCGAACAATTTCGTAGATAGTAAGGACAATATTAAAGTATTCACAAGAGCTATAGCTTATGAGACTAATAAGAACATCAGTAAACATCGAGGACGAATGTTCCAAAGGGAGGAATGATGTTACACCTCATGTTTTTGTACGCGAAAGTACGTCAGTCAATCGATGTAAGCTCAGAAATGAGATCCTCTTTGAAAGTCTATAAAGTTATTTAATGTTGTTACACCTCGTACTTAAGACGTCACCGTCATTATAGGATTATCTACTGTAAACTCAAAAAGGACGAAATCCTTCTACAAGGATAAGAAAGGTTTACCGAAGTCTTAATAAGTTAATATAAATATGAGACTTGATAATCAATATTTAAATGTGTTTAAAGTAATTCTATGACTATATATGATGTTTGGATATGAAGTATAAAGTTTGGGAAAAATCGGATTTAAGTTGCGGAAACAAAACCGACTAAGGATTTGCCTTGTAATAACCGTTTTGAGGATTACATTTCATGTGTTTTATGAGGTATTTTTGGGACATGTCATATACCAAAATGAAGGTCTAGGAACATAGTTTCCAACGATCCAATTTATTCATACGATATCGGGGTGGAGATATATGAATTTTTAAAGTAGGGTCGCCAAGTCACGTTACCGCACTTCGGAGAAACTGGCAGGTTTATAGGACATGTTGCGACGTAGTTTTCACCCAATATATTGAGAGTTACATGGAGATCTTTACATGTAATTAAATACCTATACAAGTGTCCGAAGTGTCCGAAGTGGCATTGCTCAAGCTGCCAAACTGCAGCTTACCCACCTGCTTGGAGAATTAAGGCGGTGGTCTTATCCCCTTATATCTCGTCAACAATACAGATGTTACTCACACAAAAACCACTCTCAATATCTCCAAAATCATCCCTAATATATCTCAAGATCGCAAGAACCAAACTCAGGGAAACAACAACTCAATTCATCATCAAAGATGTTAAAGACTACAAGAGAATGCTTCTAAGGTGTTGTGGTGTGATTGAGGGCTATAATGAGCTAGGTTGAGATGGGGTTTCAAGTTTTAGCTTATTTCCAAGGTATGTATAACATCTTCTTGATTGTACCTAAGGTTAATCTTGTGTTGGTTTGTTGGTTGAGTGAAAAACCATAAGATGCACTTGAAGGAACATGGGATACGGTTGTCCTTATGGTTGGACTATTTTGTGGCTACATATATGGTTTGTGGTGGTTGGAAATTATGAGAAATAATTTTATAATGTTGTTTCTGTTGTGGTTAAGCTTTCCTAGGTATTAATTAAGTTGATTGAAGAAGAAAATATGAAAAACAAGTGATTGATGATAAAAATTAAGGTGTTAGGCGTATGAGGCTATTTTGCAAGGCATTTTTTGGATGTTTAAAACTAGAAATAATATGGTACATATAAGTATGATGTTTTGAAGGTTGTAAACTAATTTATGGAATATGACTTGGATTCAATTTATATCTTTTTATGAGTAAAAATGAGTTTGCCGCTCAATATGATTGTTAAGATAATCAGAGAAACTCATATTGGATTAAATTGTTGTTGTTGCTATTGTTGGTTATAGTTGTTGTTGTTGGCTGTTGATGACACGTAGTGGTCTTTGGGATATATTAAAAATAGGGGAGTTGCTGCTCTATTTTTCTTTAAGCCATACGACTAGCCAACTACGATGGTACAACATTATATGTTAACGGCAATATCATTTCACTTGTTGTAGATGCAAGAAGTTGTGTTGATCTTGGTTGAGTAATAAGGAAGAGATCATATAGGTATGTTAAGGCTAAACATTTCTTTCATTTTGGCATGATCCCGTAAGTACAT